>JADLIF010003331.1:0-148164 GCA_016648015.1 Steinernema khuongi
AACCCGAACGACGGGAAAGCTCTTGAGTTCAAGAGAACGGCGGCGGAGCTGAGTAAGTGAAGTTTCTTGTAGACAGCTTTAATCACACGATCATCAATTCAGGGGTGACTTGCAGCGACACCACCAATCACACAGAAACGCAAGCGCGAAAGGCCGCGGAAGCACCCTATCGTGCACACGGACGTGCCCCAAAGGTAGGTGGAAGTTCCTTCGATATGCTTCTAGCAGCTACTGTTTTTTTTTGCAGATTGAACACCGCCACTCCCCAAGAGGACTCGATCGTGGCCGATCAACCTCCGATCCGAATATGGATCAAGCTGCAGTGGAGGTCCCCGAGACGCCCGAAGGGGGCGTCACCGAACAGGACTGGGACAGCCAGGTTCCTATCGAAGGGTCATGGATGTAAGATAAAGTTAATGGTGGATTGTCTTATTAATGTTGTCTTTGTAGGGCCGACATTCCCGACGAGCGTCCTGTGGACGAGTTGGGCGCTGAGGCCGACGAGTAAGTACTTCTAGTCATATATTTTTCCTACTTATGCCTTCAGATCCATGGACGTGGGAGCCGTCGCAGTCCCTGCGCGGATGGCCATCTCGTCCAGGCGATGGAACCACACCGAATGGAGCGGTCTACAAAGGAAGAGGATATACCAGGAGAAAACAACTCGTAAGTTTCTTGACTCATTATCATGGAATGTAACCAAGCAAAACAATTTTTTCAAAACTGATCTTCTTCTTGTAGGATCCGAAAAGTTTCGTGTGCGTTGCATCTCCCTAATTAACACCATTTCCAGTGCCGGACTTGCGACAAAACCGTCCTGCTGAGCAACAGAGACCGCTACCAGCTGCGGGTCCACATCGCCGCTCATGAAAAATACAAGATGAAGTGCCCAGCGCTGGGCTGCGAAAAGCGGTACAGCCCGGATGGCCTACGAACCCACCTGCAGGTAAGCTGAGTGTTCCCAAGATACTGTTAACTCAGCCTTAGAACACGAGCGTGCGAGGCCTGTCCGCCCCAGAAAGGATGTTGGCGGACGAGGAGCGGGTCACCTTCAACATGATGGCGGACTTGCTCCACCATCAATACTTCCCCAATGTCGTCGATACGATGGAATATCAAGCTCCGCCCCCGCCAGCCCTCGATTGTACCCTATCCTATCCCTATTATGTACCCTATTGTACCCTATTATCCTATCCACCCCAATATCCAGTGTTCTGTGACTATTAACCCATGTAGATACAGTCTGAATATTACGGTCTAACTCTACGACCACTTAACCTCACGACACCCAGCCTCAACGTCTAGAACAACAAGATGAAGGACATGTTATACGCTAATATCTTGTGATCTCTTGAATTGTTCATAGATGCGGATATGTATAAACTATAATTACAGCTTGATTCAACACAGAATAGAGGCCATACATGGACAAAAACATGCTTGTTTCTGCTTGATTATAGTAAAAGTCATCAGAGGAAAGCTGGGACAAACGGAACGGTTCCAACACCACGGAAAGTGACCATTTTCGCTTTTCAACACTTTTTTTGACGAAAAAACTGCTGAATAGTCAGCGTGCGTGTTGTTTCTGGGCACGTTGCATACCTGTATAGCAGATCGGTCCGCATCGTTTGCGCACAAGAGCATTAGAATTGGTGGAATATGAGCAGAGTTGGGACTGACAGACTCATTGACAGTCCGAAGTCGGATTTTGGTATTTTGGTATTGTCAAACGTCTATAGAAGTCGGAATCTTTAAAAGTTGTTGAAACTGAAATTACGCATATCGTAAGCCCAAAAATACAAAAGTAGGCGTGATTATTGAAAGGTTGAATTGATTTTTAAGCTGCCGACGAAGCCGTGCCCAAAAGTAATTATTTCTCCTGGCGAAGTAACAATCACAGAGCGAGTCGATCTATTCTTCCCTACTATGTATGACTTAGGCGGAGCTTTTCCATCAAGAGCATCGTTCTCTGTATGTGCTTAATGTACATCACTCTGCTTCCACATGCTTATTACAATGTCACAATAGTTCTTAGTTACAGTTTGCTCTGGTGTGTGCTCGTATATATTCACAGGTGTAGAACTCGATGAATAAAAAAACCGCTAAATATCTTTGGTAGAAAAGGCAAAGAGCTCAATAGTTATTACATTTATTAGCAAAAACAACTATACAAAACAAATCTCATAAAAATTTATATTACGCAAAGGCACGTGTAGAGAATGTCAAAGAGTGACTGGACTGACAAGGAAATAGTAAGTTTACAATAGGAAACATAGAAGGACATTCAGACGGGACGCGACACAAGAGCTGAGTGAGTGCGGACGCTTAAGGAAGCGTCCTTCCGTGCCACGCCATGTTGTGTGTGAACCGCGTCCCTATACATCTGAAGAGGCCAAACCGTCAAGGCTGCAATCGGGTTTCTTAAATCGAAATCGGTTACTACCGCTGCTTGTTCATGACGGAGCACCTACAGGTAGCATGTGACGTCGGTAGACGGGATCCACCGGCTCATCAGGCTCGACAAGAACTTCGTGTTTCGTCTTCTTCCGTGCTATGGAAAAACCCTTTTTCACCAGCTGAAAAGAGTTCGGTTACACGGGTCAAGAGTATTTAACACCAATACCTTTATTTTGAGCAAAGGCGTCAAGAAGGTGACTAGAGGTTGCGCAAGCACTTCCCGTTTGTGACTGACTATCCGTGGACCCAGGAGATTGTTGAAGTGCGTCGTTAAGTGTCTCCTTAGTAGCGTTTTATGAGCTGGAATTTGAAGGACCTCGGCTAAGGATTCGGCAGTGAACGTGGGCTCGTTGACCTGGAGATGAAATCAAAATTTACGACCCGGCGCTTTTCTGCCCTATACCATTAAAGCTCCGTGGATACCCGCGCATTGAAGATTTGGAGTGAATTCGGATAAGTCGATCGTCTTCAACCAGTCGATAACACACTGCTGAGACCACTTTTCGACCTCGTTTGGAATTGGACACTTTTGAATGAGATCCTGAAGTGGTAGTTGATGAAGATCTGGAGCCAAGACACAACATACTGAATCGAACTTGCGTTCAAGCCTGTGAGGGAGGAAGGAAATGTTGTGGAGGAAGGCAATCCCTCTTGCAATCGTGGCGTGCTGCAGAGCGGAACAAATTTTCATCTTAAATTCACATTAAATAGGGGAAGAACAACTCGTAAAGTTACCTCTACAAGCTCTGCGGCAGTCAGCGTTACCAGAAGTGGTCCTTCGATCATGTTCTCCGTAAACACTTCCTTATACTGCGGCAGGCCAATTTCGTCTAGCCACCTGACCACCTGCAATGGACTGGCTATGTCGCGCTGAGAAGCGGAAGGATACCTGATAAGTGTCCATGATTTCGCTCACGTCGTTTCTCGGCTGTTCGATACTGTGTAAGAACAGGAGGAGTCTCTTCCGGTGGAAGGGGTTTCTGATGAGAAGGTCCTTTTCCAGTTCGGCTTGGGACATGTTGAGCAGGTGACGTCCGGATCGAACACAGCGTTCCACTTCGGGCACGTAGGCGGTGAATCCGATCTCTGCCATCCACTCGCAAACTTGGTCTGTCGTGAAATCGACGAACATCTGCACTTGGGGACGTCTTGGTATGGCTCCCGACACGGGGCCCACTAGACGTGCACTCGCAGACGATCTGAAAATGGGCGGTTAGGTAGATAGAACCAGTAATTGAACGAAGGATTGTTCCGCGCCTGGGAATTGCTGGACGACGTTACCTACATATGTCTTCTTACAGAACCACTGCGAGCTCATTCAATGAAAAAGGCCATTGGGGCTTAGCGGAACGTATAAAACACCCATGTGGTGAAAACGACTCCGACTCACCGTATGTTCGAGTTCCTTCTGAATTCACCCAATCGGTTTTCTTGCGAGTTGCTTCTGGAGAACTTTCCTAAGATGCTGCGAATCGTGGATCTCGTCCTGCCTCTCCGGAGTCTTTCTGTGGAGGCGCCCACCGACTGTTGTCTTCCACGCGTCAGTTCATCGTCACTTTCAGCTAAAAAACATACTATCAGAGAATGAAGAGGTAAAACCTCGAAACGTGCACAGATCAGGTTAAAAGACACACGGACTGTTACGCCGGGCGTGGTTATGAAAGCGGCGGTGGTTTAAACGCAACAAACGCGGACGGGGTTAGGCAGGTAAAGGGAAGTTAGAGGGACGAGTCAAAAGGCATGCTCACGCGTTTCATTATTTTGGTTGCAGTAGTCTTCATCCACCAAGGACTGCATTGCACGCGGACCTAGGTTGGGGGCGGACGTGCTTCGCTTGTTCGATCGTCTCTGACGGTCGCTACGGAATTTCTCCTGAATCCAGCGGTTTAAGTGTACTTTGTACGACCGACCGGTCGAGGGAGGCTTGCGCGAACTTCCACTGATTACGCTCGGCGTAGCCGAAGGTCGATACTCACCGCTTATGCCGGAACTGGCCACCGAAATCTTTTGCAGTGGGTTAGTCGAGCCCTAAAGAAAAAATCTGTATGTGAGGAAGTCATGCTATGCTCACTTACTTTGGTATTACCCGAGCGAGGCAACGAGTTACAGTTGTAAGTGCTGTTCAGCTGCTGTTGGTGCTGATACTCCCCGCCGATCCTCCGGAGCTCGTCCAATTCTGCGGCCAACTGTCTGGCTGCGGGCGAAGACGGCGACCGGTAACTGGAAGGTCCTGGAGAGGCGGAGGAGCAGGGTCCGGCCGGGCCCATCATGTAGTAACCCGTGCTAGGAGGCTTGGTCAGATGCCTGGGAGTGCCAGAAGTCGACGACCAGGAGGAGTGTTGGGGACTGGCGGCGGAGAGGGACGACGTATACGAGGAAGAGGAAGGCATTTGAGACTGAAACCAATAAAGACGGATCAGTTTCTCACCACCCTGGCTTACTTGAGCTGGCGAACGGGCAGTTAATTGCATTTGAGGGACGCTGCACAGGCTGGTCGGATAGGACGATGAGTGAGCGATGGGATCTAGCGCATCATCCTGCAACGGAAGGTTGTGAAGGGAATACTGTGAAAGGGCCCAACCGTGAGGAGTTTCCGTATTTGTGCGTTGATGTCGAAGGTCTGGCTCTTCTCGTAAGGACTATGCCTTGTCAGAGGGAATGAAGGGGAATTGCGCATTTCCATCGGCACGGAATACTTGTCCATCTCGCGCTCTTTGACTTGTTCATCCAGCGCCGATCGCAACGAGCTTATCTCGATGTTCTAAATGTTCCATACAATAGAATCTAATTCGTTTAATCCAAACAACCTTTTGTTCGTTGTCAGCTATGAGCTTCTGAACGGTCAGACGAAGCTTTTCCATTTCGTCTTCTGGAACTCAACGTAATGCCATGTTTGATTAAGGCTACTCACGGGATTCGGGCGTTATATTACCCTGCTGGAGTGTGTGAGGGTTGAAGTGTCCCTGAGGGTTAAGATGAATCCCTTGCGTGAGCACGTTTTGCATCGATTGCGTCAACCTCTCCACCTCCGTCTGAAACAGTAGGTTTACTCTCATTCTGTCGCTTTTTAATAGATTCCAAAGGCTGATCTGTGAAAAGGGGCCGACTTACCTGGGACAACCTCAACTTCCTCTCGGTTTCATTCTTCTCCCGTTCCATCGTCGCGTACATGAGCTTCAAATTGGAAACTTCCGCCATCAAATCCAGCCTTTGGCTCTCCAAATGGCCGCATTCATTTGGCCGCTCAAATTATAAAATATGTCTGAGATCAAAAAACAAATGCATACGTCGTGGATAAGTTCCTCCGTCGAGTCCAGCTTGCTCCGCTTGGCCGCGAGTAGAGTCTCCAAATCGCTGATCTTTTCTCTCTGTGCGCCGACCTGCTCCGTGAGCACGGACACCTGCAGGGACAGGCTGTCCCGGGCCATGGCCAGTCGTTGAAATTTCTCCGGCATCTCCGGGTACTCCGGACAGGACACGGTAGACATGGAGGGCGACGGACTCTAAAGAGGGCATACAGTCAGGCGAGGAAGTCAATCCAATCGGATTAAAAGGGGTGTTAGCGTGAAACAAGAAGCTAGTAGCAAACATACAACACCGCTGTTAGAGGAATGTCCATTTACTCAACGCATCTGCTCCCGCCACTATCGTCTAAAATAGTAAGAACGAAAACACTTCTCGACTTTTGGACAGGAAAGTGTGCTAGCCATTTAGACCCGGTGCTTAGCGGATGGGCGAATATGGAAGACAACGTCTGAGAAGATGATACAATTATCCGATGTATTCTCTCATCTGCGTGCAAACGGGGACACACTCAAAATGGAAGGACCAAGACGCCATCATCGGGGACGACTTCGACCCGCTGCTTAGCTACCGAAAGACGCATAAACAGCTATTATTTTTATCCGGCGAACGATTTTTAGCGCGCATATATTTGCCGAAAATTGAGCACTCGCTCATTAGCGGTAGCCCCTGTGTGTTAGTTGTCTACCCAAATTGGCTAAAGACAAACAAGGGCCAACCGGGGGGCGAGATGGCGCTCTGGGGGCCGATGCTGTCCGAAGGAGCCACCAGTACAGTATCGAAGAACGACGGCACATCGAACGGTCCAACACTCGCGACATGCTTCCCGTCCCCACTCATGCACCCCGGACATCGGCACAAACGCCTACCAAACTGATCCGCGAAGTCCAGCTGTTTACGCGGTTAGAACGCAAGTTATCGTGTGCGAACGGAGTCACCCCCATATGGAGAGAAAGTTGCGAATTTCCATATTTGGAGTCTGAAAGACTGCGGTGGATCCGGTGCTGGTGTCGGCCGGCCGCCGAACCTCCTCCGCCGCCGCTTGTGCCCGACCGGATACGATACGGAGGCGGCGGTGGCAACTGGGAGCAGCTGGATCCACTGCTAAATCCCGAGTCACTGTAGTGCGTCACGTAAGGGACGACTGGCCTCGACGAACTGGCGCTGGTGGAAGTGCTTCTTAAGGAGGTCGGTGATTATTGGCGCACACGAGGCGTTGATAGATCGTTGTTGTGATTAATATCAATTGGCAATTATCAATTGAGCGGGCGGAAATTGAAAGGAGATGGAACTGCTGGATCTAATCAAGGGTCTCTGCCGGCGGAACAACCGGCCACACATATCGGCAAGGACAAATGGACGTATGGGAGCAGTGGGAGAACCGGGTGGCAGTGGTGTATAAAGCCAGCCCAGAAATACGCTAGTGGGCGACCTTAATTGAGTTATGCAAAACATCCGTGTTTTCGGGCGCCATTGTCTATCTAATTATCATTGGACGGCTTCTTTCAGAGGGCCTCGTCTAGCCAGTTAGAACCCTCGGCGCCGGTGGTCAACGGCCGTTGACCCCTCAGACGACGCCGGTTCCCGGGATAATTGGCAATGTGAGTAGGGAAAATGTGTACCTTATTATACTATTCCGGCTTTCGCGGAGTATTGATCCGCTATCGCTGCTCTTCAAAGCAGTGATCGAGTCGTGCGACATCACTTTAGATGGAAAGCCGGCACGGTGGTCGGCGACGCGAAAGCAGTCGGAAGCACCTCGGTTGAGATGATCCGGGATCGACGAGGACATTCCACAAGCAGTTTGGAGTTGGCGCGTGCAGATGAGGAATGTTTAGAAGAGAAGAGCACAGGTCATCGCACAGGTAGTATAAACGGCTTCGCCGGCACAGAGAGAGCCGCTGACGGACGGTGGGCCAGCCGCCACCTTCGGTTTTCGGACTAGCGGCGATGAGCGGCGGTGGCGGCGGCTTGGCCAGACAGAGAGACGTAGTCTTTTTCACACTCAAAAATAGATATGTGATAGGCAACTGTTAACAAAACGCGAGCATTTTTTAACACTTCGCGCCAATTTTACAACATCCTTGAGCATCCACACGCAAAGAGGTCGCCGATCGACCAGCGCACAACACGGGAGGCGGGAGTAACTTCTAACCCGTGGAAGTAACTTTCATTTGCCATTTTTGGCAAAAGACGCCGCCAGAGAACCCTCAGTGCGAAGCAGCGGTATCGGGCGCGCGTAAAGGGACCGGGAGGCGCGCGTGACGATGCGCTGTTGCTATTTTTTGGTGGTCTACATTGGAGCACCGCACAACCGCATTAGTTGAGTAGCGCTGAGTCGCCCTCGGTGCCACTTAAATTTTAATTAGCAGTTAAACCTTGTAGTCAAACAGCAGAGACGCGTGTGAATGAGATCAGCTCCAGAGTGGTGCGCTAATTCACAATGCCCGCATGTCTCAACTCTCGTTTTGCTCCGTTCATTTATTCATCTGTTTCCCTTGGCTTTTCGACTTCATTTGCACGCGAGTTGCTTATCTACTCTCTTACCCAAACTAAGACAATGGCCAAGAGGGCGTGCGACCCCAAAGTAGTAAAGGGGGAATGGCCACTTGGTCCCGGCCACTGATGATTATCCGCAGGGTCCCCGGTTGCAGACTGAGTAAGAGGAGGCCGCGTGCAAGCACTTAGTTCCAGAATGGAAATGGTAGTTGAAAGCGCGTGGAGAAAAGTCTGCAGGACGCCGCAACTAGACTATAATCGGCTCGAAGACGACGACAAGAATCAAAACTATTACAGCTATAATCTCTTAGCCGACGACGTTCGCTTTCCGCTCGCTCACCGCTGCTCGCTCTGCCCTGGCGCGCCTGGGCCATCTTCCTGAATTTGCTTGAAGGCACTTGTTACAACGAGCGCCGGCCGATTGGTTAGTCTCACCTAGCAACAACCACATTCCTTCCATTCCTCAAACGTAATGATTGATGATAGTCGCAGGCCACAGGGACACAGGACCCACCACCTGCAGCGGTTCCGCTGACCCCTTTAGGCAGTGGCAACCTGCTTGTTTGCTAGTCGAGGCAAAAACAGCGATGAAAAAGGGAGCGTCGTGAACAGGACGATGGAGCGAACGGGAGAAAACAGATCAAAAGAGACTGACCATGCGCTTGTCGGCGAGCCGAGACAGCCAGGAGAGCATCTTGAGCTGCGCGTCCAGATCGGGACTTTCGAACTGTTCCTCTTCGATGGCCTGAAAGCAGCACGGATGTTGTGGAAGGATCGTCGGTGAGCAGCGATAATCGCTGTGCACAATGTCAATCTGTTGTTCAGCAGCACAAATCCATTTGCGCAAACCCTCAAACACGTAACATCTTATCGAATTCTCGTTACGAATGGGGAAAATTACATAGTGCAAACAAACCAATTCGTTTTGACGCGATTGCGGTACCAGCACGAGTGTGGCCCTCAAGGTGACAATGCGCCTTCGTGGTGTCGGAAAGGGACAGAAAGGGACACTTACTTTTAGGAACAATTCGAGGCTGGGGACGGGCGGTGTTACCGGCGACAGGACTCGGATATCTGAAGGAGGACTTTCACCTCCGGACACGTCGCTTCTATCTGCAGAGTCTCGCTGTGAGTGCGTAATAGCGAGTATGCTCATACCATTTCTGTCGCATTCCTCTCTTCCTTGACCGTTCCAGTTGGTCACTGCGGCGTTCCAGCAGAAGCTGGAGAACTGTCCCCCTCCTGTGTTTCCGTTTCCGTTTTCGAAGACGCTGGACGCTTCACTGTCCGTCAGGCTGTTGCATCCGCCTTTTTTCGACTCCATCGGCTCGGCTCTGGCCGATTGTTCCAGATTTGCGGAGATGTCGGAAATGTTGTTGTTGATGAGGGAGGCGGTGACGTCGGCGGAAGAGACCGATTTCGACGCTGCTCGCGAGCCTAAAGACAGAATAAAACCGTACGGACGAAAGATGCACGCTGTGTGAAGAAGTCCGGAGACAGGACAGACCGTTTGGCCGGCACCGAAAATTGCGGAGTTCAATATGTTGTATCGATTCGCGTTGTAAGTGACGGTGCAAAAGCAAACACGGACAATGACATCGTCGCCAATAGAAGGCAAAATTCAATGGGCGCGCGTGCTCCTTGGATGCCCCCTCAAGAAGGTGAACCGTCAAGTCCTGTGACGCGAGCGCCGATATCTCCTCGTTACTGCGACGCTGTCGAAAGTTTTGGGTGTGCGCGGTGAGTGTTCGCGGTTACAGATACACCTGGCGTTCGTTCGCAAACCAGAATCTGGTTATTCTCCCTGACCGAGACTGCTGAACAAAAAAGGCGGTGGTTCAAGAGCGGTCGCATGTTGGCGCGACGACTAAACCAAGGGCTAACGTCTTCCCCCATTTGGGCTCGCACAAGCGAAATCTCAGCTGAGTACTCGGGTACCAGGGCGGCGAAAGATCGGATTTCCGAAATTCTAACGATTTGAGGAACGGGAAGAAGTGTGACATGGGAAAAGCGAGCTGATATAGTGGAGTGGATGCGCTCCTCGAAAACACAGAGCGTCGGATGCAAAAATCGTGCAGAAGGTTTTCCCCTCATGCGTTATAAAATGGTGCCGAGGCAATAATTTGGAACCATTTCACAGCAGTGCGAACATCGCCGCGTATAATATTATCCGCCGGAAGATAAGACATTGAAATGTCGAAGGGAGTCAACGCAGATGCACTGTGTTCCAGCCATATGAATCGGCGCGGACAAAGGCATAATTACTCAGGACGTGTTGCAAAAAGCGGTGCAGAAAACGAGGTTGGCCGGTTTTATCATTTTTTCTCTTTCTTTTTGTGAAATATGGGCGTTTAATTTGGACGGAAGCCGGGTGCAATGTATCGCCGACAGCGCCAAAGAAGTTGTCGCAGCCCAGCAGCACGTGATAAGAGTCCAGTGGCCGTTTAGGAGACGAACGCTACCACTTACCGATGAACTCGTCGATTTGCTGTAGTGCCGTGCTGAGCAGCAGGTTCGCCTCCTCGAATCCATCGCTGGTCGTCTCGCACAACGACTCCACTCTGTATTGCTCCTTCACGTCCATGCTTCCTCGGCCGTATTGTCAGATCATAGGTGAAGCCACTCGCTATCTCTGAAAACGCGAATAGACAAAGACGATGAGCAAGTTGCTCTCGCACAAAAACAAGTGGTATTTACCTAGATGCGGCAAGATCGCGGATCACGAAGGCGCGAATCAATCAATAATGCCGAGCTTCAAATGAGCAGCAGCGTGCAACCCCGTGGTTCAGTCTGTGCTCTCTGATCGGGACCGCCATTGCAAAGAAAGGTGCCAAAAATGACGACAAAATGCTGCTGACCTTAGCAGTTGCCCACTGACCCCTTTCTGTTTTGAAAACGCCGGCAGTATGTCAAACGTGTTTTCGTTCACACCTTGTGGCGGCGGCGATAACTCAATTCCATTAACTAGCGCGTCTTCAGGATAAATTTCGGTTTTTCAAGCAGTAACGGCTTTCGTGCTTCGGAATAAGCAAATGTGACCTCTAGAGCTTGAGTGACATATTTCAGATCATACAAATGTCAGACCTCTCCCGCTTTTTGCGCGGTCCCAAAGCCCCAAACACTTTTTAGGCGCCAACAGTTGTTCGTCGTTGCCCACCTTTTGACTCAAAACGACAACTCTCCTCTCAAGGAGGAAGAGCAACGGGCTGCTCGCGCACAGAAGCACTCGACGTGATTATAGGCGCATCAGAGGGCGCCGAGTTTTCGCCACAATGCACAACGAGGAACAGTGCAAACAGAGGAAAGTCGCGTAGCCAAACAAGCCCACTGGAGCCAGGACCGTCGTAGGTTGGCTTACTGAGTGCGAATGTGCACGACGAGGAATTGTTTTGTGGAATGATAAGTGTGGCAAAATTGGTCGAACAGACGAAAGTGCGGCTAATTGAGGAACTGGTCGCAGACCAGACGTGAACAGTGCATTGTAGCGAACGGACGGCGGCGATCGCGCTTTCAGTGTTTTGTGTGGTGACCGTGAAAATGCTCTCACTTTTGGGCGCACACTCGCAAGACGAGTGCGAGTTGCACTGCTGTGGGCTTACTATTGGAAGGTATGCAGAAGCTACTGAAAGTAGCTGGAAACAGAAGCTGCTCAAGTCAACAGTGAGCCATTTCCGAATATTTCTGTGATTTGGCCTTATGTAATGTCAGACACGTGTAATGTCACTTCGGGACTCGAAACGGTTTTCCGCGAGCACACTGATTCCTCAAAGGACAACAAATTTTCACTTTTTGCTAATCGGGCGTAAAACTGCTAGATAGATACCCACAACATGCCAATCGTCTTATATAAATCAACGGAGCTGAAAAAAATAATCCGGTCGATCTAACTCATTCGACTGTTAAGGAGCTGCAGGACATTTTCCAATGTGGTGAAAACAGTGTATACTGTTAAAACACCTTTTACATAATTATTCTTGATGGTGGAGCAGAAGCGAACGAACTTTTGAAAAAAATGCCTGTTTTGAGGTTATGAAAACTTTTTGCTGTAAAAGTTGCTTGGACATTTTCTGCAAGTAGTTTCGATAGTGCTGCATGTGTTCTCGATAGCGCGGATGAACAACAAATTAAATTAAATCAGAAAAAATGGAGTTCTGAGAGCTCATGTAATATCTAACGAAAGAGTAAACGAATTTTTGCAATAGATCATGTCAAAGCTAGGATGAACGAAGAAGACACGGATCGGTCAGTCCTGCTAAATTTGCGACAAATGCGCCTGACCAGGACGGTCCCGTTTTCAATGGGCAGTTCCGCTAAATACCATTTACGTCTTTCTAATGACGTCGTTCTCGGAACATGGTCATTAGATCACGTTACTTTCCATGGCGTCCATGTATTAAGGGGCGGAATTCTTGCCCACCGCTCTCCGGTCCTGGGAAAGAGCGAATCGCGTACTAAGGACAACTTAATCAAAGACATTTGGAGAACATGGAGCTGAGCACGAGGCTCTCCTTGAGATTAGTAGTTGATAAACGAGCATAAATTTGGCGCACGTCATGATATCGACATCTGCGTAATCGGCAGGTCTCCCTCGGGAGTTTGTCGTGCCGTCGTCCAAAGATGTCTTCAAAACATAATTTATTCTTGGCACAGTGCGATAAAGGAGATGATGGATATAGAGTAAGTAGATGCAGCCTATTTTTACCACTGGCCGCTGCCCACATTACACCCGAAGATAATCAGTCTACCGGTCTTGTCGGTTATGCAAAACAAATGACAGGGGCCGCGCGCCACAAGAAGACAGGATGAGGAAGCGGTCTACTTTTTTCCGCCACCGCCGCCAAGGAGCAGCAAATGAGTCTTTGCGCGCGCAATATGCTAATCTCCCTCACGGTTCGTTCGTTTTCCGCACCAAAAAACGACCCTCAATGGAATAGAACGAAGGAGGGAGAGGGAGTCTAATAGATTTCTTGCTTTGAGGAACGGTGTGAGGAGAGGATCCGAGGTTGGAAAGAGGCGAGGAGGGCGAGGCCGAGGGACAGTGCCTTTGTAAGTGGCCGACGTCTTCCCCCGCGCACCTAACGTCACTGTCTCATCGTACCGCCACGCGCAATTGCTCCTAAGCCGGCATTCGACGGACTCTCGCGCACGATTGACTGCTTTGACCTCTAGCCCGACGTGCACCCTCCTGTACAGGGCATGTACTCGTCTTCCGCGCATCACTGGTGGCGGAGTATTTCCGCCAACACCACCGCTGACCACAATGATGACACATCTGTGCAATTATAGCGCGCGCGTCTCAGCTGCACCGTGTGAACGGAGCGTTCTCCACCTTGTCTGCACGCAGGTAAAACACAAGGGCTCCACACAGCGTGAGTACTGCCCCGTTCAGTTCAACGTGACATGCTTTAGCTCTTATGTCGTTGTTAACATTGCTTGCTATCCATATCTATTCTTATAAATAAACTCTTCTGGTTCCTTCTGTGCATTTCCCGCGTGTTGCTCTTCTCGATATGATCGTCTGTGCAGTCTATGCGCGTCCGAGCCAGCTCGTCATAAATCCCAGCTGAACAGATGGTGCTTGATGAGCATGTCGCGGACGCCTTCCTTAAGTGGCTGCTTCGAGGTGGGCACGTTCCTTTTCGTGTTTCCATCGCGACTGCCGCCGCCCAACGAGAGCATAAATCTTCGCTGGCCATTTGTACATTTTTTCTTCGCTTTTTCCGCGCTCGATATCTCGTAGTCTACGTCCAGACTGAACGAAAATTGAGTCAACAGGCGCAGTTCGCATTTGATCTGCAAGAACATGGGCAATTGAGGTCATTCCGGCTGGCTGTGCGCTCACCTGCATCCACGCAGGTGATCGAATAAACGAGTCCGAGTGATAGTACTGCTTCCTGATTTGCTCCTGCATCGGATTTTTGCACATTAACTCTACCCATAAGTGGAGACACTGAAGAGGGCGATGTGTTCATCAACTGAAGATAACGGTGAAGATACCTGTTCATTCACGGCGTACACCACCAGCGACCGCAATTTTACATCCAACAAAGCCTTTGACCCGCTGTGTGATTCGTTTATTTCTTGTACTGCTCGGTACAGTAACTCTTCAGGAGTGAGGATCTGAAATTGAGTAAGAATGAACACTCGGGCTCCTTTCAGCAATCTACAATTCATTTGTCGTCAAATTTAGTACCACTAAACCTTCAGACTAAAAGAGTTTAGTACCGTCGTTGAAATTTATGATAGTTAAAAAAGCCTCAATTCACTCAATCATTGAAATTGGAGAAATTCGGCTTATTTTATTTTTCTGAAACGTTCTTGAGATGCTATATTGGGTTTCAAAAGAGTTTTCAGGACAGAAGAGATCAGTTTACCTTTCTATCCTGATCAAGCTTGAATGTGTCGCAGAGGGTCAGTCTAGAATTCACAGCATTGAAGTGGCATTGAACACTGCTCTTCGCAATCTCTTCTGAAAGCACTCAGTCAATGTTTGGATTATATGAATCGCACACCGATGAACAGCCACGGATGCAGGGCGAACGAGTACAGGGAGTAGTGACGGAGGCCATGCTCCATGATCTGTTTGAAGGCAGTCGCCAACTGACCGCGGATCAGCTCGGTGACTTCACTGTTGATCGCCTCGTCGCCGTACACACTATAATTCTTCCCTCTGTCGTCCACAATCTGAAGCTTTCTTTGCGCATATAGATCTCCTTAACCTTTACCTCAACAAATTTAGCGGGAAACCAGCCCCTTAAGCCGTTCACCTCTCCGACCCAACAGTGCTCGTCCTTTTCATCAATGACAAGGATAATGTCGTTTTTTCTAAAGTCAAAGATTAATGCAGATAAAGGGTTTGATTTAAGTATGGTACCTAAACCCTAGTTCGTCCTCTTCCTGTCGCTGGAAGTCCAACAGTGCTCTGGCCCGTTTGAATCCGGCTTTTTGCGCATTTACGAAAACATGGCGATCGTATTCCTCTTGATCCAAGCTGTAGTCGGCCTAAAGTGGGGTAATTGAGCGTCTCTTTGACACATCTTCCAAATGTTTTGGCCATTATTTTCTTCTCTTCTAATTGTTGCAATGCTGTTGATAACTTTTTGGATCACGTTGGATCCTTTAAGATGTAAATTAGCCTGACTACACTGATAAGAATCTAAGTGTTCAGCCAATATCTGATCAATCTAGGATGTTATCTGGACGCCTTCGTTACCTGCGTTGTCGCCGTCTTCGCGAGAAGCTCGTCACAGCTGATGAAGTACTGACATATTTGGTAAACCGCATTTTTTAGATCTACCAAATGTTCTGTTTGGCGAACGTTTTTCAGCTTTGGATCGTTCTCCTCGGACTAAAGTGCATTTTATTGTTATGAACACAAGGGAAAAGAGGTCGGCAAACCTCCTCCTTGTTAGGCAATATTTGCTGGATTATGCTTTTCGATCTGGTCAGTTTTCGGCGATTTAACCGTTGTTTGGGTAGATTTGTCGGGATGTTTGTGTTGATGATAGCGCCTCGGTCGGCCATGAGAACTGCCTGTACGGTTTGAATTGTTGTTCACTATCTGAGTGAAGACCAATGAATACCTGATATTTTTTGCGCAATTGTGCGATAAGGTCTTCGGTAATGGAAAACTCAAACGTTGTCATCATTTCCACCAAATGGTCTATACGAGTCAACTGCGACGGGATCTGGCTAAGCACGTTGAAGAGCTCAGCTGACGATCCTTCTACTGTGGCCACGTCGAGAACGTCCTGCTCGCGTAGCTTAAGCATAGAGAGGATTACCTGAAATCGCCGCGGTGGTTACGGCCAGTGCGGTGGTTGTAACCGACCCGGAACATGGTCACGCCTCCAAACACAAACAACATGTCCCATACTCGCAGGAGTACTGGCATGGGAAACGCCGCGGAGAACAGAGTGAGAAGCCAGTTAACACTGATAAGCGAGAGTTCGACGTCATTCTCCGTCAGTTTCTGATCAATGTCGGGAATGTGCACACGGAGCAAGTGCCGCGTGACTTTGTCATCCGCCTAAAGTAGTCATGAAGAATACAGTTACCTCGACAATATGTGAATACACAGCATGCATATGTTGATAGATTCAAACGGATACGGATACTCATCAGCGCCTTGCAAATTTAACTAAGATTTTCTGAAGAGACGCTGACTAGGTGCCGCTTATCGAAACACAACAAAATTTAAAAACGTGAGCTAAAAGCGCTCCAGTGCACAAATGCATGGCGAACGAATCTTTCGGATCTGTAATTTGCAATTAACTTTTGCCTTAGAATATAACCACCCGTTTAGCCTTCATAAACGTGAAAGACCTAGCACAAGGAGCACATCCGTTATCAGCATAATCCAGAAAGTTCTTCAAACTGCAAAACATAATGTGTAATCTTAATTTTTGACCTTTCCTAGACAGTTTATATGTACCTGAAGACCAAGAAGCGAGTGGCTGTAGTAGTTCGGCGGAAGGACGTCTTCGATCAAGGAACACATCATCCAGAAGGTGTTCTCTTCGCTACACACAAGTAGCAACGTGGCCACGATTACTCCCATCCCCTGACAGTAGCCGAGGTCAGGATACAGGTAGGCGACCGCCTTCAGCACTCTGCGCAGTGCCTCCACGCCGGGAGAGCCTTCGCTCGAGAAGCAGATGTTATTGGGAATGGAGCGGAGCAGGTCCTTTTCGATCTGAATGCCTATGCACGGCTTGTCCGTGTCCGCTTGCGCGACGGCTTTCGAGTACTGGAACACGGCATTCAGCCTCTTCTTTGTCGCGCCGATGAACCGGGGCCAGAGGAACGGACGCATGGAGTGAGGAATTCCTTCCGCTTTGAGCAGATCATTCATTTTGCTGTTCATCACCTTTCCGCTGTCGATCTTGTCCCAAGTCAGCTCTCCTTCCACGTCGTCATGCGTGAATTCCAGGTGGGCAATCCAGCGAAGACGGTGCTGGGACGACTCTGTCTGCGATCCATTTTGCTCCTCCGCGGACTGAGGCTCAGGATTCTCGCACCGAAATCCATATTCGTCGAAGCTAAATAAGTTTTGCCAATTTCAACTGGAAATGGTCGTCGAGGCTTGAAAATTAAGAAGTAGAAGCCAATTCTAAAATGCACAAAACGCTATCTCACCTGCCGTAGAACTCGTCGCGATCGCTTGGCACAATTTTATGATTTATGGCTGAGCAGCTGGCCCCATTCATGGGGAAGAGGACCGTATTTATCGGGAGTGCTCCATTCGTGTCGCACAGCTCCGGTGAAGTCTCGAAAACGTCGTCTTCAATGACACTGTCGGCGAACTTCGCATCCTTTCCCTTCTTGTACAGGGCCATTTTCTCGTCTACTTGGTTAAGTACCGTGCACACCCGTTCTACCAAAGCATGTCCTAAAAGTAATTGGAGCACATAAATGCTTATACTTCTAGCGATCAGTAACAAGATTTTGCAAACGCGACAGAGTCAAACGAAACATTTTTGAACATACGATGCAGTTGCGGCTGAAACGAGATGCGTGGGCCCGCGCGCGAATGCTTCTGCCCGGCTTTAGTCCAAGAGAAAATCGATTCCAGACTGGCCGTTGATGCCGAAATGACGTAAGCGTGCCTGGAGGAACGTTACTATACCCACTGTGGAAAGCAATAATCATAAGTCCATTAGTGGGGTCACACACAAGTGCTAGTGATGAATATCGTACAGTCAAAAAAATTAGAGCATGAAAAATGTTATATGACGCATCTACATATATCTCAAATGCAGAAAATTAAAATGCAAAATAATTAGTTCTTTTCACCGACTGAATTCAATACATGAAATACACATTTTGACCGGTGAGGATGGATTTCCCCAGCTTATCAATCTAAAAATTGAAAACCGTTAACCTCCCCAGCAACGAAAAAAATCACATCAGTGAAAAAAATGAAACTCCAAAAGACACCTGAGGTATACCAGCTTCGTGAAGGTCAGATGAGTGACCCCCACTGGTCACCTGTCTAGAGGGCGCGGTACCAGCCGAGGGGTCGCGGGTTCGACCCCAGTCTGCGGAAGGTATTTTCGAAATGCGAAAAACATTCATAATAGTCTACTTTAAGATGTCGCTTCAGTATCTGCCGTATCTGACGAGTTAACCGTGTGTTCACCAAACAAACATATTGATGCTGATCACAGGGTGCCTGCTCACCGCCTGCACTCGAAAGATGCCAGATTGATGTGTTATATTGTGTTAATGTTGAAAGATAAATGTTGCATTTTTTCTAACAAATGTGGGTGCCATGTTGCAAATCTTTTCAACGTTAGTAGTGCTTTGCAATTATTGTGAAAAATGATTCTGATAACGTATTCGGAGCAGTGCTGTGAATATTTCGGGTGACCCGGTCCGTAACTCGAAAATTCGGGTGATCCCACTCGTGACCTGAAAAAAATCGGTGAGTCAAGGTCAAAAATCATACTTTTCTGCCATAAAACTTGGGTGCCCATAAGCATACTAGTCAACAATTATACTGTAAACTAGATTTCACCACATTTTATGGTATTCCACTAGTAGCGTTTTGCGATTATAAGGTAGGAAAAAGCGGTTTTGATTAGGTATCCGGAGTAAATATCTGAAAAATAAGAACTAAAACTAAATGGATCCCTCTCCCACAAGTTGGGTCGGGTCGTTTGTTTAGAATTTGTTGGAGTGCGTTGGGCTGTATTTGGAGTTTGGGTCAAATGTCGAGGCTTTCAGAGACTTTGAGGTTGTAAACGAGCTAACTTTATTCCAATGCTACACTCATATACATGCACCGAACGTAACACGCGAAAACAAGCAATTACACAATTCTTATCAACCATCTTCTATAACTCTATTCTGTGCAACGAAGGTTTAATTTAATGTGTTAGGGAGAGGGAGATGTGTCTCAGAAGGTAGCTTCGATTTGCTTCTTCCAGTCGCCAATGCCAGATCCCGTCTTCTTCGTTACAGTAGATTGTCCTTCCGACGACTCGACGGAGGCGGTTTTTCGGACGACTACAAAATTCCGCTTCGGCGCAGCCACCGACTCGGACTCGAAAAGGCTTTTGCGTTGGCTCACCGGAACCTTGGCTGCGGCGTGGTGACGGTACTGGAATTGAAACATTGTGCAAATGTTACGCATAGAAAAATTATACGCTGATAGTGCTGCTGGCCGAGGCGGGCTCCACCTTGGACGACGGAGCCTTATATTCGTATTTTTCCGCGGTAACCTTCTTCGTCTCCGAAGCGTTGGTCAGCGTGGCGGACGAAGCCACAGACGTACGCCGGGATGTCTGGTGCGAGACAAGAGTGGATCCGTTGCTGACGACCGAAGCGACGGACGATCGCTTCGAGACCTGTCCGGACGACGGAGCGCGGCGCGAGTGCTTAGAAGGCTGCGACACACTGGAGAAGACAGAGTCGCGCTTCTCGGAGATCTGCTCAAGGGCCGGCTTCTTAGAAGGCTCCTCGAACACAGTTCCGATGTTGGTGACGCGGGAGACACGGCGCGAATAGTGACGAGGCTTGATCTCCTGGCCGCCCCAGATGCGGACCTGGTCGCGGACACTCTTGACGACGCGCACAGACTGGAATTTCTCCGGGTTGAACTTGGCCGAACGAGGAGTAGTGACTCCTTGCTCTGGTGGGACGTAAGTGGGCTCTGAAAATTGTGTTCTTTCATTTTCGATGCACTGCGAATAGTCAAAACGAATCTTCTAGGGGGCATGTTTACCCTTATCTCTATGGTTTTCTCTCTTGTAGTTTGAGACTTAGCCGGCTCGCGGCATGGCATTAAAAACAAATCTCTGGAATCCTCTAAAAAGCACTCAACAAAAAAAGGTCAGCCCAAGAAGTAGCCCACCATAATTTTCCGCCAGATTTTCAAATTCTTTCTCTACACATCATATATTGTATACTTACTGGGTGTAACCGCCGATTTCCGAGAAGTGTTCACCGACTTCTGAGAAGTGTTCACCGAGGAGCGACGGGAAGATACAGCACTGGGGAGACTTTCCTAAACACATACGGTCAGGAAGGAGACTTGGACAGAACGAACCTGGTCGATTTTATGAACGGACTGAGTGCGCTTATGCTGCGCAAACTCGTTGATCTGCGACTCGTCATCGGAGAGTCCAAGCACTTCTTGGAGGATTTCACGAGCACGACCTTCGTAAACGCTGGTCTGAAGCGAGCTGCGTCGGCTCTCGTTGAGTTCATCAGGTTCGTCCTGAAAAACATTTATAGAGAAGTTTTGACAATTGCCTT
This sequence comes from Steinernema khuongi, assembly GCA_016648015.1. NCBI lineage: Eukaryota > Metazoa > Nematoda > Chromadorea > Rhabditida > Steinernematidae > Steinernema > Steinernema khuongi. Next base: position 20,521 of record JADLIF010003331.1, read on the forward strand.
ACGGACCCAAGAGATATTTGCTTTTCACTTCGTGTAAAAAACGAAAATCTAGTTGACCGAAAATTTGCGGTGACGCGGTAATGGAGTCTCTTTTTAGTACAGTAATTTAGCTTACGTGAATGGGGTTTCCAGATTCGAAGCGGTTCAAGAGCGAACGGACTCCAGGCGCACTGCACACCTCACGTTGGGCTTCCTCGTTGAAGGGAAGGTCCTACATCTTTTGTCATTATTTTCTACTCCCAGAGGTTCGTGTACCTCGGAAAAGGTGGAGATGGTCCGAGGGGCACGGGTCACATTTATGGGCACTTGGTGCTCCTCCTGGTGATGATGGTGATGGTGATCGTGCTCTTCTTCGTGATGGTCGTGATGGTGATGGTGCTCTTCCTCGGCATGATGATGATGGTGATGGTGGTCATCGTGGTGGAACTGCTCCTCCACCTCCACGGGGTGCTCCTCCACGTGGTGAACGAAAGTACGCGGGTTCACCACTGGATGCTCGCGAACGGATTCCGCCTTTTCTGGCTCGATAAACTGCGCAGGCTCGTAGTCGTACTCGGCCGCACCATCATCGGAAGCTACGGTCTTAAACAGTGTGCATGAAGCATGGCTAGGCATATAAGAAGCGAAGCAAGGCAATGCGGGTGCGTCTACTCAGTGCGCTCTAGCGTCTAAAGTAGTAGGCCGTGTGTGGGGTGCGGAGCGGTTGTATTTTGTCAGCGAGGTTCCACAGCGACGTGCGACGAAGCGAGAAAACTACCGAATTACTTTTGCCGCCGGGTCCACAGGGCCACGCTGCCGCAGCGCCTCATGCAACGCGGTCTGGAAACTGTCGTGGTGCTTCTTGGAGTGCGTAAACTTGCTAACTAAGTTAGAGTCAAAGTGGTACTGCACGTGCCGTACGGCGACTGCGTGCTCCGCACACTCATGGCCTTCCTCCACGCAAGAGTCTTTCTGCAACATGCGGCAACATGTACCCCCGCTGTGACAGCTTGTCTATGGGGTGCTTTGCGGTTGTAAAGTCAAAGTCACTGTGACAAAGGCGAAGTTCCTAAGAACTTCGCGTAAGGACTCGCCGAACTTACGTCGTGCCAGCAGGTGACCTTGTAGGCATCGGCGTCCGGTACTACGTGATTCTGCTGCGCCTTCAGCTCCCGGATGACGCGATCGTGCTCCTCGGACTTGGCCGGGATGATGTCCTCGCTGATCGAGTGACGCTCGTGCACTTCGTAGCTCTAAAAAGAGGGGGATAAGGGTCGATCTGAAGGTCGTCGCAACCATTTGAGTAACGCTGCCGTCGTCGTCTCCGCCCGAGATGACCGAATGGTGCTCAACTTCTAGCATGAATCCTCCAGCGGGGCGGGTGAAGTGGTCGTCGATGGTCTGAATAAATCACAAAAGTATGAAAACAAACAAATAACAAGATTAAATGCGTGTCTTTAACTTTTTGTGTGCTTTCTAGATGTTGCTAGTGCAGATTACAGCAAAATTATACCTCGACCTCGTGATCCTCTTCGGTGTGAACTTCTGGCTCGTGCTCTGGCTCAGGAACATCGGGCTCCACAAGTTCGTGGTGGTGGTGCACAACGTGTTTCTCCTCGTGCTCATGAACATGCTCAACATGCTCGTGAACATGCTTCACGTGCTCATGAACATGTTCCACGTGCTCGAAGTGCACCTGTTCCACGTAGGAGTGCTCCTCGGAGACATGCTCTTCATGGTGGTGGGAAACGTGCACGACGTTCTCGTGAATCTCCTAAAGTAATTACGATAACTTCAGAAGTCTAAGGGGAGCTATATTAAAAGATTTTAAAAGCAAATGTTCCTAGGGACAAGTTACCTCATGGTGGTGATGCTCCTCCTCGGGATAGGCAGATGGTTCGCTAACGCTAGTGCAGTTGGAGAGGGGCGACTGGCTACGCGCAATGTGATGTTCCTCATGGTGGTGCACATGCTCTTCCTCAGGCTCCTCCGCAATGACCTCCTTGATGTGGTGGTGGTTATGCTCCTCCAGTTTGGTATGCTCGTGGTGGTGGTGATGATGGATTTCCTCACTGTGCACCTCTTCTTCGTGCTTCTCCTCATCTTTCCTGTTCGGGTAGAGCACAGGGCACAAGTGGATGGGAGCAGAGAACACCATGCTCACAAGTTCTAAAAGATTACACTATCTTTGATTGCAGCTGATGAAGCAGTACCGTCAGACGAAGGTTCCAGAGTGGTAGCCATTTTTCTTCGGAGAAGCGTTCGAAGCGAGCTGAAATGGAGTTTTTAAAATGCGCTATTTGAAAAGATAAATGCGACATGTGCGGGTACACATTTAGACCAGCGGTGAGTGGCTGATTCAGCGAGTCTACTGTATACACAGACCGATGGAATCTGTCCTCTCAGTCTGTCAAAAATAGTTTACTTTTAGTGAATAACTACAAAATATCGAATGATAGGTGCTGAACGCCAACAGGAGTTCGCAGCTATGTGAGTGCTCTCCCTTCGACCAGATTGGAACTAAGTGTGACAGTGATATAGAGTCTCCTTATCGAACAGAGGAAGAGGACCCTGAGAAGCCAATGACTAATTATCGGTCGTTGTCCGTCATCGGTTGCGACTCCAACGCTTCCCAGCACAGCTCCGTTCTCAAGTGATAAGGGACCACGCCTCTCATCAGGCTCCACTGCAGCTGCACTAGCAGGCTTGCAAAAAACAATTTGTACGCGTAAAACAGAACACAGAAGCCTAGAATCGGTTGGCTTCTTTGACCACCGATCAATCTACATGATAAAAGCGACAAATAAAAGGACCATCCGACGATTCACTTGTTGTCCAAAGCCTTCTAGAGCTGTTTGTCTAGGGATTACGCAGAATGATTTCGACCGATAGGTCAGATTCAGTTCTACAAAATAGAAGAAAACAAGCCGATTTCGACCATAAAAATGCGGGACACGTCTCGGAGGGACCGAAGACGCCGGTGCAGAAGAGCTAAAGTGTTTAAGTGCTGTAGTCGAAGAAATGATAAGCGGAAAGCGATAGGTGTTATCAAAGTGCGCTTGAGAGCCGATCTGATGATGTAAGCCTTCTGGGTGTCTCCATAAATTACTCGGCTTGTTCGACGGCCGGAGGAAGGCAATTAACACTCCTGACATACAGTGGCCACTCCTGTTTGCCATTTGGCGCAGAAACCTGACAGCCCAACCGTGGCTCCCACTTTCTTCCCACTTCCTCGTAGCTTTCTCATTTCATCAGGCGGAGTGGCTAGCGAACCGCTCCTCCGTTAGGAAGTTGAAAAGCTAGAATAAGCAACTGTGAAACGTTACCAAATGTTGTGGATACGGACATTAGTCATTCAAGTCAAAATTCTCAGCTCTTTGATAGCAACAAACTCTCCCCGATTTTGATATCTTGGTCATCTCCACATTTCGGTGCTCTTCTTTACAATGTTTGTTAATTTTTTTCAGTTTGAGCATTAATAAATCGGCTCGAAGTTCCCGGCATCTTCTTTATTGTTGCACACTTTTCCATATAAGGAAGCACATGACTTGTGGTGTGGGACGGACAATGAAGAATTGTTTATATAAGCTACCGAGTGCATCATATAAACAAAAAACCGATTCTGAAATTCAATACGGCAAAGGAACAGCTCAGGGATGATTCTTTTGTGAAACTGTCGCTGACAGATTTCGACGCTTCGAACCTCTGCGTTTTAACATTCCTTCCCTGTTAGCTTACCTTCTGTCCAGCTCCAGGTGAATGGCGACAGCTCCTCTCTCTTCTTTGATGCTTGACGCTGATAAGTTATTGTTTGTCGCTCATACGCTAGCTGGACTGCTTTCAATCACTTTCTCCAGCTTCCCAGAACGATCGATTTCGTCACTCTACCATGTATTCTTCACTTGAATTACTGTAACGTGTACTTGAGACATACTTATGTGAATTTATCAGCTGGGTTGTTCTTTTTTTACTTCTGTTCGTCGTTAGGTATAACGACGGAGCCTTCCGGTAGAATAGAAAGTACCTGCTGATAGGACCTATGCCAGTCAACATGTTTGTATTTTCCGGCCACTTATCAGTAACCGTTTTTGGGGTGCCCCATTCCCTCGGCGCATTTACCATCGTACCTTTCTTCCTTCTGGTTCACAACTCTGCTCTGTGTTTTCAGCCATGAAACCCAAAGCTATACTGCTGCTGACTATGCTCGTATTGCTCGCTGCGAGCGTGTGCGACGCGGCCAAAGACCGTCGCAAGCACAAACACAGGCAGAACTCGGACGATCGTCAGAATGAAGCTCTGACTGACGAAAGAGGAGGTTCTCCGGAGTTAGCATATTTATAACCGCAATGCCGTTTTTCAGACAGATTCAAGGAGGAAGAAGATCGAAAGGTTAAATCAGAGAGAGGTAAAGGTTATGGATAACTTCGCAATGTGGATTTGGCTGAAATTTTAGAGCGGGAAAGAGACCGCCATCAGAAGCGCGAAGAGGAAGATGACTCTAGCGAAGAAGAGAACGAAAACAACTCTACCCAACGCTTCCGTCGCACTCATACCGGTGAAAAGGTGGAGCACGTACGTATCTGGCTGTGAAACTTAAGTAACGCCCACTTTAGCGCCCCGAGGAACACGAGACTCGTGCTAGACGCCATCATCGCAGACAGGTAGTCAAATGACAAAAGCTGATCAATACGTTTTAACTTATTTAGTTCTTTCGTCATCACCGAGACCACAAACGTGCGGGGGTAGTTCTTTGCGCTATTGTCGCATAAATAAAGAGTGGGCAATTTCAGCATCTAGAAGACCGCTACCACCGTCATCGACGTCAGGGAACCCTGAGCAAAACGGCCGAAGTACGGCTAAGACATTTGATATCCAAATTAGTGTAAAGCTTTTCAGCTTAATGATGGACAGCTTCGCGAGGCACCCAAGCATGATCACAGGCACGCTGTAAACCAAACAGTACGCTACAAGTACATGCCTTACACTGAACTCTTATGTTTAGATGCGCCTTCGCCGAGCTCACGCTCACCCTGAAGGAAATGGACATCGGCACGAGGTACGGCAGGAAAGAGCGTGACACGCATGTGATGATCCCGTTTTAGGAAGGAGCCCCACGCAAGCCTGCTCAGGGCATTCTTCACATGAAACGCCACGGAAAGCTCCATCCCGACGGGACGCGCGTCCGTCGTTCTTTGAGTCCCCACATGCGTCTTGGCTACCCTCTTCGTCATCTGAACCCTGAGGTTAGCATGACTTTTCAGCAGAAATGATGCTATAGAGGACCACTTTTAGAATCGCGAGAAATACCAACCGCACTATGGCCACAGACCGGTAAGCTCTGAGCATTGTGCTCGGTCATTTCAGTATGTTTTTCATTGTAGGCCGTCTTCGACCGCATGTACTGATCGATCCACCGGAGTCTCAGAAGAGCAAACACTCGACCGAATCTTACACTTATTTTTGCAGTGATCTTTTTCGTATCATTTTTCTGTCGTGATCAATAGCCGTTCAAAGTTTAGTTCCAGTCGTTGATGCTTATTTGGGTACGTTACACAGAGCATTCGGCGAAGATGAGACTCGATCTGCTTGCAAGGTCGCTCCGAAAAAGGGATTCTTCAAAGCTACATTTCTTTGTGCTTTTATTGGTTTCATGACATCTTCGAATGTATTCAAAGTTGGAGAAGGATGGCGTCGTGATGACCGACTGCTTCTCGAAGGGAACAGTGCAAGAGTCCGGGCGGAAGGTTTTCTATTAGCGCTGACGGAAGATTACAAATTGCACAGAGCGACTTGCAGAGCGTGTTTGGCTTGCACTATAGAACGATCTGTCAGTTTTCAACGCTGACCGAAGATGGTCTTCTCCAAAGGGGGAGGAGTACTTTTAAACTTGATGAAGTGTGTCGGTACGGGACATACCCCCTCCGCCGTTTCCCGCAATCTGCCCTGCCTACTTCACCCACCACCAACCGGTGATCGCTTAGCACCTGGCAGCCACGCTTGGTGTTCGGATTGTGCGGGAAAAAAGGGGTGCCCCCGGTTCTCGAGGCTGTGCCCCGGTAATCCAGTCATCAATGGGATTTGCCCCTTTTTCGATCGTTTTCGCTCACCGATCACGGCTCACCTGCGTTCACGGAAGGGATGCTGTTTATAGCGTAGATGGATGTTGTTTATAGCGATTCCAGTTGACAGTTTTGTGCGCGGAGTTTGCGATCACAGTGAACTCGCGCGACTAGCGGATAGCGCTGTAATTATTACGTGATCGTTTCGTTTGTCACACAGGCAGCCTCTTTTCGCGCTGTTCCATTCAATAGGATTTAATATGATGCTACGCTCGTCCGATTTTTGCCGCTTCTCCGAGCAACGGCTTTCAGATGGAAGCGAAGAAGGTGCACCCAGGCAAGGTGTACGAGCACCGAACTCGCTACTTCATCCTCTTTCTGGGCATGTTCTGCCTGTCGTCCATCTGCTCCAACATGATCTCACTGAACTTCACGCTCATCTGCATGCACGAGAAAAATCCTGCGGAAGTGCCCCATGCGATCTCTGCGAACTCCACCGAGAACGTAGGTTCTTTAGATCCGTGGCATGGAGGAGAAGAAGAGTGATTTGCAGTCCATTCTTAACCTCGACATCAGTAACCTATCGGTTGTCCCGGGTCCCGAAGGCGAAACTGTTCACCACTCTCCAAACTTTGACTACACCCAGAAGGAGAAGTCGATGCTTCTGTGGGCAGTAGCTTTCGGAACACTTCTCGGTAAAGAACGCAAATCACCCATACGTGACTCTCAATTACAGCTGCGTTTCCCTTCAACTACCTGTACCAGTACTACGGAGCAAAGTACGTGTTCTTCGCTGCGGGACTGCTCTCGGCAGCAGCCACCGCTGCCATCCCCACCATGGCATACATAAGTCTGAACTGGTTTCTGTTCGCCCGATTTCTTCAGGTAAGCCCTAATCGTTTTAAGAATTTCTTAAGCCCCCGTGAGGCGGATTTGAATCAAAAAAAATAATCTACAGAAGGGTAATCCGCAGTTCAGGGAATCTCGTACGGTGCCGACTTCGCAGCGATAGGACTGATTACGGTCAGATGGGCTTCCCTCAAACAACACGGCGTTTTCATCTCCGTACTAACGAGTTTCTCCCTTTTCTCGGTGATCATCACCATGCCGGTGTCAGGATTTGTAAGCGATCACTGCTCGAAAAACAACGCTTAGACCTTTCTTTGCAGCTGTGTGAGAACTACGGTTGGCCGTCCGTATACTATGCCCACGCCGCATTTGGTGTTTTCATCTTCTCACTCTGGCTCATCTACTACCAAGACGATCCTCGCACACATCGCTCAGTCAGCTCATTCGAACTGGAGAAAATCGAGCGGAACAAGTCCGAAGCTCACAAAAACCACGACCCCTACGTGCCGTACTGGGTAGGAAAACAGTGATAACGTGTTTACAGTTCCTTGTTTTCTGCAGGAGATCCTCAAGAACCCGGTGATCTTGACAGTTTGGTTGAACGCCTTCGCAGAAATCCTTTCGGGGCAACTCATCGTCACTTATGGGCCCACCTACTTGAAGGAAGTCTTGAAGTTTGGAGTAGCCAGAACAGGCACGTTTGTCGCACTCCCCATAGTCGTGCAAATGGCCTGCAAACTGAGTTCAGGCTATTTGAGTGACCAAGTGAAGTAAGTTTACGGTTGAAAACTTGTTAAACATAGTTACAGCTCGGTAAATGCATTTCTCATGTTTAAAACTCTTTTAATTTTTTTACACATCGTGGTGGTCTGTAGTCATGACTTTTTTTTATTACTTTTCAATGTGGCAATTCTTTTAAGTGATAATAAGACATAACATTTAAAAAAATCAAAAACCAAGGTAAATAGGAAAATTTAATTTTAGTCTCATTAATTTGTGACTGTACCAGCCTCCTCCCAAAACCTTCGAGTATATATAGAAGGACGATTTGTATTTGTATTATAACCCCCGCCTGGGGTTACATAAACAAAAGAAGAGAAAGTAAAATTATGTCCATAAGCTTAAGGATAATGAAAGGCCAAGATACAATTTGTGTTTTAGGTTCGCGTCTGAACGCACAAAAATGATTTTTTTCAACACCATCGCTCTCATGCTTTCCGGAGCGTTCTACGGATATCTCGGTTTTGTACCCGGAGAAGATCCCATGCAGGCGGTGTTCGTCATCTCGTGCATCACTTGCTGCTTAGGCTTCAATTGTGGTGGATTCTACAAGTGTGGAACACTGGTGGCCAGGCAATGCTTTGGAGTTTGTTTAACTCTCTAAATCTTCATTTTCAGACAGTACAGTCACTTTGTGATATCAAACATTCAGTTCATCAAGTGCCTGTCTCTGCTGATCGGACCTCTGCTCGTGGCGATATTCGTGCCGCAAAGTGACAATCAAGTGCAGTGGCGAACAGTTTTCATCATGCATGCCGTGGCTCTAGTCGTGGCCAACGTGGCATTTTTCTTCTTCGCCACGGATGAACCAGCCCATTTCACCACGCTCACATCGCCGCAAAGCAAGGTGGCTCCTAGCACAACGACCGCGGTGGAAACGGAGAAGAAACAAGTGTCTTCCCCTGTGTGAGATTCCCATATTGTTATGGTTATTTAAAAGACAGGCAACTGTACATAGTAGAGCTGATGAGTACTCAACATGTGCCCCAGGGCAGATCTTTGACTTGCATGATCTGGGTTGGTCGGTTGGATCGTGCGTTCATCAAGTAGGCCTCTAATGTCTTCGAGTCGCTCAGGAACTTGAAGGTCGTGTAGCTGAAACAAAGTAATATTGTTATTGACTTGAAAAAATTGTCGAAACTCATATTCGATATTCGAGTATCATATATGTGACATTATGAGAAGTAGTGCCCAGTCCTCATTCAGCGTTTAATCTAACAGCTTGTTAGGGGTTACTGCAAAAATTGCTGAAAAAATGAACGCATAAATGCGTTTGTGTTCACAAATTGCCCGTCTCGGTTTGCTACTTAATGAGGGCAGCACCCCTACCGGTTGTTGGGCACTGATCCGACATAAATATAGTAGACAATGGATCCTGCGATGCACTTTTCCGTGATGCTGTGCTCGTCGTGCCAATGGGCGAAGAGGACGGCAATCCGCAAATTGGCATCGGCATTTCGGGGTTGTTTTATCCTGTAGTGCTCATACATTATTTTTAGAATCCTGCCAATCATTACCAGTCTTCCAAAAGCGATTTTAATCGTTCTTCAACTTTTGGACTATGGTTGTGCAAGTTGATGAAAATGGGGTTGCGTCGATCTTTAATCGAGTTCAAATCATGAACAAGCCACTGATAGGACCCGTGGATGTCCCAGTCGGAAACCGCTCTAATACTCGTTACGTAGTCGGGTCGATTGTTCAGCTGCACGAGATGGACACAAGTCACACCTGCAAGCACAAAGGGATTGAAACGAGTTTTCCAACGGTAAACACCTCGTCGATCGCAAAGGTCTTTCGAGTAAGCGAAACTGCCACGATAGCGCGATTTTATGAAGAACTCCTGCGTCTTCACGTAGTCCAGCGTGAGGTTATTGTCTTTGGCGTACTTCACGAACCTGGCTTAGCCCTAGTGAAGCCAAAGATCACAATACCAAATTACCAATAGAGCATCCGGTTCGCGCATTGGTTCGCCACGCAATCGTTAACATTGTTTTCGTAGTCGTGGTTTCCGAGGCCAGGCAGTATGGGAATAGGGATGGTGAGCCATTCGTCCTTGAACACTCTCGACATGAAAATGCGACCTTCAAACTACCTTAAAGAGATCCAGTTGTTCCAAGAGGCCGTAGTTTGTCAGGTCGCCATTGATGACCATTGCCGCTGGCTTGGTGAAAAGACTCCGGTTAAGATCAAAAATGCTGGTCCGTTGCACTTGGTTTGCGAAGCCACTTTCCTCTCTGATACACTGCTGTTCGAGGCGATGGATTTCCCGGCTGGTCAAGCCGGTCCGATTCGTCATGTGGGAGTTCTATTTGGTGGTGATAATAAGAGGTACGTAAGGGACAATAAAGCGGGAAAGGAATGCTCAATTTTCGGACCGAGCCTAAAGTAAAATCCCTAGCCAATTTCTCTGCCAAAAACAGATAACTCGAAGTCGTAAAGCAACCTTTTTTCGGAGGCAAAAAGACAACTGCAATCCAGAAAAGGATAGCCAATGCAACAAGCTCATGTTACAGTTCGTCGCAAAAGGAAAAGAGCTTACATGGTCGAGTCCATTGCGAAGTCGACACTCGCGGCTCACTTTCTTGCAGTCGGCGTTGAACTTCGTGCACGGGAAGTGATACTGAGGGTCCCCGACAAAGAGAACAATCAAGTCATCAGGGTCGAACTTAAGCAGTCGTTCCGAATATTCCTCCGGCAGAAAGGACCCTAGAATGATATGACGACTATGCAAAGCGCAATTCCATACCGGCTACGAAAGGAACCAAAACAAGTAGAAGAAGAAAGCTATCCATTTGAAGAGTGGCGGCACAGCAGCTGACACACTGATCACAGAGCGGCTTCGATTCCCAGCTTTAGAGATGGTTATTCGAAGCCATCGGCTGCCAGATCGAATGACACAAATAATCGTAGACACCTCCGGTCGGCGAGCGTTTTCCCGAAAAAGGTCGATTTCGCCCCATAAAGCAAACAAGAGATGCTCGTGCCTCGGTGAATCCCCTTTCATCAAAAACGATAGGCTGTGGCCATCCAAAGGTCACTCGTGTGTGTGCAGTAGCAAGCACCCTGATAAGACCGGTAGTTTATTCTACATCGTGGCCAGAAGCGTCGGGATAAATCCGACGCCGACAAAATAGATCGAGAACATTGCACGGGACAAGGGAACGTTAGAAGCTACAACAACCAGGAACAACCTATCACACACAACTAAATATTTTTGTCTTCTTCTTTCAACTATCGTCATTATTAACTGAAATTGGCGGCGAACGGGCATGGCTCGTTGTCGCCGTGTACTCGCGTGCACTCGAAACTCTGCTGAGGCACGTGGCTGCTCCACTGATCTGTGCTGGTGTCGTATTCGCAGAGTCCTGCTAGTGTGCAGGGCACCTTCTCCAGGCGACTGAACTGATACAGTAGTCCTCGAGCCTAAACGGAGCATAATATACTTACAGAATGAGGCAAACTTCATCCTAAAAATCATCAAGTTTGGTTTCTTTGTTTTGTTTCTTCCTTTATGAGGTAAGGTTGAGTAGAAAATGGTCATTAAATATATGAATACACTGCGTAATTCTGTAAAATGCACTGAAGCTCTGATAATGCGATGTATTCGATAAAACTGCTTGTTCTCTTTTTAGCTGTATTTTTTAAATCGGTGAACCCCTACTTTCTTAAGGACAACACTCGCATCCATGTGATTTGCAAGTGACGAGAAGTAGAAGAGTATCTCGTCGTGTGGGAGCTTCTGGTCCATGGCGTCCTTCCCATAAATTGAAACTATTGCCACGCAAACAAACAGATGAAAGTAGGGGGTGCGGTATCGCGCCCAACAAGCCTGAAAGCCATGTTTTCCGAGAATTTCGCATGTTTACCGACCTCCCAGATGTGAAGTGCGTCTTTTTCCGGGAATTCTCTTTTGAAAAACAGCAAAATCCAGCGATGCACAAACATGAGCTGGAGGGAGTCTCCACCAAGTGAGGCGAGGTAATTGAAGAACTCCGGGACGAGAAGCTTCAAAAGTTCTCGTAGGTATTCCTAAGGACGAGCAAATGAGAAGGAATGAACGCGAGAACTTACCAAGTTCACGTCCATCATGTTATTCTCCTGGGTAGGCGCTGAGGCAAACAGCGTTTGCTGCATGAGCCCTACGAAGCACCAGTAGGTGTCCGGCTCGTCCCGCAAGGTGGCCAGCAAAGGGGCCAGTAGATCGGACATCCCCTGGATGTAGTTTATGTCCGGGTACACTGTTGCGTAGTTTAGCAAGATTTTCCTAAGGTTTCTTGATTAGGACAGAAATGAGGTGTACGAAGACTGACTTCATGGTTTCTATGTTGGGATTATGATCACCGGCGAAGTATGGGTTCTTTCTGTCAGTTCTCACGACATCCTTGACGATTGTGTTCTCGACGCTGGTCCACTTGCCCTTGCTCGACGACATCGTCACCTTTAATCTGAACGGGAAGTTACAATGAGAAAAGCGGCACCGGCCTACCGTCTTTTCCTGATGTTCTGGTACTCCAGGAACAGATCATTCCTCACACTTTCCTTTTGCTCGTAAGTCAGAGACCAGGAATAAACTCGTAAGAGATATGGCCAAATTTCCTTGCGCAACGAAGGATCCATCGAAGCAAAGTATATGGCCTTCCGTATCGTGAAACTATCGTCAATACTTCCGTCTTGATGCATGTAGGATTTCCAGAAACCCCAGCTAACGGTTTCGTAAAGACCATCTTCAGGGTCCAACTCGTTTTTGCTAATGGCCGGATGGCAGATGAGAAGGTGTCTGTCAGGCACAGGCGATGGAGAGCCCTTAATCAAGCATGGTGATCAAAACTGTCGCTCTCACCGTTGCGATATCGATATTTCAATATTGATATTGATATTGCCAACGAGAAGAGGTACTTACGTCCTTCACCGACTTTGCCTTCACCACGTTCCATTGCTCGAACAGCTGTGCCAGCTTGTCCATTCCTCCGTGGTGGAAATGCAGAATCTTGTACTGGGAATCGGGGCTAGCAATAACCAGCTGTCCGCAGGTGCACTCAGGGTTCGAGTAGAAAAGGCGCATGGATCGCATTTTTCCTGCAGAAACAGAGAAGTCAAGCTGCAGAGAGCCGCAGTGTACCCAGATTAACGGAGAACAAAGACGGTTTGGCAGTTCTAGGCTGCATGGGCAGTTTCGCTGATTCCCCGTTGGTGTCGCTGCACTCCAGCGTCCGTTGGTCGGCCTCGAGGACCAAGTTGTGCTCGCGGGCGAACTGTTCTGGGGTTCGCATGTATAGGCTGGTACGGTATCTGTCCATAGCTGACTTGTTATGCACTAGAGACGCGATAAAAAGGCAATGAAGTGGACGAAGTATCTCACTCACCGTCAACCGATTTTTCGTCGTCTGTCTCATCGCAAGACGAACTTTCGACGAAGTCCTCCTTCTCGGACAGCTCATCTGCCCCGGAAGTCGTAGCCGAGCTTACCGAATTTCTGTCCTCCTGTTCTTCCTCTTCCGTGATCTTCGGGTCCACTGGAGTGTGTGGAATGACGTTAATCGAAGGAACGAAAAGCCCTCCTTCGGACAACCCGTTGTTGTTTGTCGCCTTAATCCGATGGTTTCAACTCTGTCTTGCCACGGCTTTGACCTACCGTAGTCACCAAAGTTCTCGGACGACTATCGTTCATCGAAGTTACCGTAATCATGTCGCCGTTCATCTCAACGCAGATGTCAGTCGACGACGTCGTTGCACTTGTACAGCTCTCCTGGGTAATTGTGTCCTCATCCTCTTCCGATTTCTGCTCCTTGATCGCCCTTGCGCTCGGCTGAATTAAGAACGACTGGTTGCCGAAGAACTGTACCAACCTTTTTTGAGACCGACTCCGTTCCCCTCTTGTTCGTCTTCTGCTGATGACGAGGTGACACGCAACGGATACTCGCGGGGTTCTTCTCCAACGTCGTGTTGGGAAGCCACTGAAGAACGAGGGTGATGCCTGACTGCTCGTCGTTCAAACAGTGGATAGTCATGTAGCCAGGAGTATGCGATGAGTCTTCGCCATCGTCCTAGAAACGATACTGTAGCAACCAGATCTTCTGCTCCCGATCGAAGCTCTGTCCACGTCGCCTCTGTGCATTGCATTAATGTTTATGTTTCCTTGTGTTATTGACCTGCTATGTCAAGTGAAACCTCAACCTATCCTTGAACCCAAATTGAGCATGCCATCTGGCCACGTTTCTTTATAGCCTACCTGCAACTCCGAAGGTCGTAGATCATGGATGCATACATTATTCTTTGAATACACTATCTCGCCGTCCTTCCCAAAAAATAAATTGTTCGTGCCTGAAGGGGCACCATGGTGTTCATTTTCCGTCTAGACAGCCACAAACCTCGCAAGTTGGCAATGGCACCATGGGCCTTCTTGAAAAAATCGCTAAAAGCCGACATTGTGAAGATTGGATGTGCGTTCCGCAGGCGATTCCATAAGACGTCGGCCTCTTTGTCAGTGTTGACGAGGATAGACAAGCAGTCTAAACAAGTAAACAAGAATTCGTCACAGGCACAAGAAGCAATGGCTCTAATAAGATTAAGTGAGCGTGAACGTGAAAATTCCGGGTTCTCCAGACGAATTCGGCTCGCTCGCGCCCCTTTCGTCTATGTACAAACTATAGCGGCGTATTCATTAGTGCCCAATTTGCCACAGGGCCACACGGCTCATTCCGCGCATTACACCCACGAAAATAGGGAAGACACGAGGACCAGCGGGTTATACATAATATATGAGGGCGGTTAGGCCGCCCAAAACGAAAACCTAAAGAGTATGCGCCGGCTATGAGCAGCTTATTAGTAACTTCGGGCACAGTAGGCATGGCCCAATAGAAACAGATGTGTTACGTGGAAACTCCTAAGTGACTTTGGCGCATGAAGGGCGGAGTCATATCAAAAAGCACGCCGTCGGAGAGGGGATACATGAGCAGGGCACACGAGCAGACGATGTATGTGCTGGGTGAAAGCCGGCTCCAGAAGACCGCCGGCGCAGCTCAGCGGAAAGATTAAGTTTCGCGCTGACCCAACAGAAATAGACACTTGAGCGCGTGTAATTATAAGCGATCCATCACAGGACATGTTGCTCATCCGGCGGCCATGCGGCATGCGGCCAGTGCACTCCGGCTGCGCGGCCATTGACGGACGGCGAAAACAAAGTTAGCGGCTAATGAAGAGTCAGAGGGGCGCAGCCGGGAGCCAGGCGGTGAATCAGCCGCGTGGTTCGTTCGCTGAAGCACTCGAGTCCGGACGACCGACGAAAACGCGGTTTCATGTGCTGAGAGAGTAATGTCCCGAAGCCGGCAGCGGAAGATCGATACGTTGCTGCGGATCTTATGAACATTAATTCTCGAGTCATTGGCTTCGACGACGGCGACTACGACGCAAAACGAAGCCTAGCGCCAGGCGCCGAGGGCCGTTGTAGTCCGTTCCGTGCGTAGCCCGGTAACGATGCTCGATATCGATGGGCCTGAGTGTGCGCGAGAAGCAGGAGCGCACTTCTAAGGCAACATCGTCCGAGTCCACTCGAAAGTATCAGGATTCAAAACAGAGAGAGCGAGCGCGAGATCAATGAAAACATCGCCTTTTTTGCGGAAGTTGGAGTTATTTACGCTTATTAGTCCCTTTGTTTGCGGGAACAATACGTGCGAGCGATAGGTTGCTGATGAAAGGGAAAGAACCTTTCAGTCAGCGTGTAATTAGAGCCGAAGGGTAATAAAGAAAACAAATGCGTGTGACAGCGTGCTAAGGGGGAGGCAACAGCTAAATTGTGGTGCGCACAAAAGAGGAAGTCCATTGTTGGCAGGCGACAATTACGCATTGAACAAGATCTAAGCCCACCGGAGTCTACCAACAGTGTAGCCCACGAAGACATGACTAGTGTGTTCGTGTTAGCGAAGCTCGTTCTGGCGTATTATTACGTTTTCTTTTATGGGCGTCTTCATCACAACTTTGCCTCAAAACGAACTTATGTTGAAATGAATTCGCGCATCCGGAACTGGAAAGGCGTTCGGAACCTTGAACTCGTCCTGATGCTGCTCCTCGCCACCGACGGACACAGCACGGCCGTGGAGCTGAGCGCCTTGCTCGGGTCCACACAGAGGAACGACCTTTTCGGGACCGCATTCCTCGTGGTACTTCTTTTCCTTGTAAGCCCGAAGAAGATGTTTTTGTCTGTGGATACTCTGTTTAGCTGACCACACAATGGGGCGTCGCGTCCTACTTCTTCATCGGCTTTACATTTGAGCCCATACCCAAAGGTTGTTCGAGAAAGCTGAGCTCCTTGAAGAATCAGTTTGTGACGTGCGACGATCCCAAGTGCGGCTCGTGCAAACACAAAAGGACCGTGAGGGGAAGCGATACGTCGGTAAGAAAATCTATTTCCACAGCACACGTCTTCCAATGTCAATCAACACCACTTGTCCATGCACAAGAGATTAGCAGCAGAAGCTCATCGCGCTTAGTTATTAGATGCCGTAAACGTAAAGCCCATATTTGCATATTTATAACGTGCGGGAAGTTAATTCGCCAAGATCAGCACGTCATGAAGTATTCAATTACACATGTGGTAATATGTCCGTGTTATCCGAGACAAAGCTTCTTGATAATTTGAAGAAGCGCAACAACACAAGTGCTGACACAGGAGGTCAGTTGAGAATTTCACTTTTCGCTTTAGTAGTTAGATCCCAGCGCACAAACAGTTGACATATGCCAGCTTCTGCAGCGATATTTCAAGCAGTCGAATTCAGATATGAAAGCACCTTGTACAATCACACAATGCTAATTCGTAGTAGTCATGGAAAGTGGAATCCGTACATCTATTCAGAACACTCAACTGATGCCATCGTGGAGTCTCCATGGCTTTTCATAAAACGGCAAAATTCGCTAACGACAATCGTTAACTGCTGATGCGCGAAATCTGTACCATCTATGCAGCCCTGTGAAACCTTGTTATAGGATCCGTCCTCTATCTACCTCTGTGGGTTATGCAAGGAAACGGCAGCGACGTGTTTCCTGGTACACTGCCGCCACTCCGTGTGCGAAGCCTGTCTTCGCAAAGCCAAGGAGTGTCCGTTCTGCAATCAGCGGATCTCCTCCATCCAACGCCTGCGTCTTGTGAAGGGACCACTCAGCTCGCCTAATTAGTTTCTTTCCTTTATCGGTATGATGCGCAATAAATGGAAAAACCACATGACGAGGATTATGGGTGACATTCGGGGAAAGACAATGTTAGATGAGGATATAGTATACTTTAGACAAGAGCACAAATTGTCCAATTTATTGGAAGTTTTTTTAACCGATCTTAGAAGATATATAGTGAACCTTAAAGAGCATGAGTAAGGATGTGTTTCAGAGAAGGTTAATTTCTACCACTTACTCGATATTCAGCAATAATCGGATATTCGATGATGAGTCGAATAACCACCTAACTCAAACTAATCCTCAGCACTAATGAGCAATAAGCGCATTTTTTATAAACAATGGGGCGCTCCTTAAGATCAACTACACACTTCCAAGATCCGTTTAAAAATTAAACATTTTTAGATAATTGAATTACATCATGTATGGCATACAACGCTAAAAACAAACTTTGAGCTGTAGCTTCGCCAACGAGTAAACGAGGTTTCCATTAACGGGGGTGGATGAGGTACTTGCTGGCGTACCAGATTTCGACGGAGTCTGGCAAGCAGTTGAGGGAGGAAGAGACTTCTGCAGTTTTTTCGCACGACGGGACCGTCGCGACTCGACGACGAGGGGTTCATGCACTTCCTCATCATGCGCCAGTTCCCAGCATTTTGTGCAGAAGTAGCTGAGGCATTTCAGCGAACCGCAGAATTTGGCTTCGGCACGTCCACATTTGTCGCATTTGGGCTCATCGGCCACGAAAGGTTTAATTTCCAGCTGAACAAAGGGTTCTATAGAAATGGGGTTGTCGAGCAGGACAGCACATGGCGTTTCTCGAAGGTTTAAATTTGTTGAGAAATGGGCTTAGTTAGAAGTGAATGTCAGAAAACAAAGTCTGCACGTATGTATGGGACCAAATTATTGGAAAATATCCAGTCGCGTCGAATTTTTGAACTTTGAATTCTGGTTCCTGTGCCTCGTCTCTCGTTTGTATCGTCTTTTGTATACTTCAAAGTATTTCTATACGCCTGTTAAGCGCTGTTAGGAAATTAGAAAGTTCTATAAATATGCGTTGAAAACGTGTGACGAAATGATTATCCCTAATCCCAGTTAGCATTGTGTTCCGTAGTATGCTCCTTACATTCTTCTGGTGCTCCCCGTTGTCAAAGCGCACAAATCGTTTCCCGACGGCAGCCACGTAACTGTGGCGGTAGGCAAAGCGCACTCGGGCCGACCCCCGAGGATAAAGAAAGGACGAGTCGACGTCGATAGTTACTTGAAGTACGCAGCCGAAGTTCGCTTGCATCAGCACGGCTAATTGGGCTGTAAAAAGTTCCTTGTCCGCTTAAGAGTGGCTCGACGACATACCCGCTGTGGTTGGTCGCGGAACGCCGCCGACAAAAACTGTCAGTCGCTGGTCTGGAATAGGTGCGGGAGCGCATATGTAGAAACAATCGGAGAGCAGCCATGGTCTCACTTGCACCTGAAATGGGCTGGTGATTTCCCACGCTGTAAATGATGAGGATCACAACAAAGCGAAAAACAAAAGAAGGAACCTTTAACAATGTGTAGTGAATCACAGTTCCCTTCTACACAGTTCCACCCATATGACCGTACCTCTTTGTGCCTGACGGACAAACTGGACAGGACGATGATAAACTTTCCGCGGATGATGATGCACCGAGAGAGGAGGTTGACAACGGAAGATGCTTTTTCAAAGATCACAAATGCGTATCCTAGGTACAAATAAGGGCTTTCTCACTCAGAGCATCATGTTGAGTCACCTTGAGGAGGAAACTGGTAGTGAGTGTTGTTTTTGTGCGGCCAGTCGATCCAGTGTTTTCCGAAGGAGGAGAAGCAGTGGTTCAGTTGCCCTTGAATAGCAATTCATTAAGGAACGCGCCCGGGCGGCCGCCTACGTTCGTCGATGTCCGGCGGAAGACCACCTAGGAAAACCTTCTTCGAAAACGTCGGACGTAAGCTAACGGGCGGAAGTTGCAAACTTCCGGCATTCATCACCTGGAGCATGGACACATAAACGTGCGTCTCGGAGAACGTGAACAGGAAAACAAGATGATGACATGGCTTGCGATAGTACTAGGCCGGAAAAAAAAATTCTGTTTTGCTTTCCGTTGTGTATTTACGAATCCATCAGCGAGCGAGCACCGCCAGCCATTTAGCGACAGCATCACTTTATCAGCTGTCGAATTGTGATTAACTTGCAGCATTAAATCAGCGCTTAGTCTCCAACGGGCCCTTTTTGTTGTCCCGCGGAGTACAGTAAGACTAGCAAAAGTAGAGTAGTTCAGTATTGCTTGGTCCGGAAAAGAGATCTCTCCAAGCAGGCTAGTGCGCACAAAGTGGCACACAGAGTTCATTCGACCTTTTCTTGCCCCCCATTTTTGGCACCCTCACGGATCACAAAAAGACACTCTTGCCAGAAGGAGTGCCCAGAGAGAATTCCCGCGCACGTCATCCAAAAAGGGAGAACCTTGCGGCCGTTGCAACCATCCTACAAACCAATATTGATTTGGACTTTCAGCGTCCTTGTGGAGAAGTTATAATTTCCAGGAGAGTGGCTGCTAAGCTTGCACCTGACAACCTGAGCGCGCAAGGCCACAGTGTTGACCCGTTTTGCCAGATTTGAGCCGTTGCCGTTGGATATTAATTAAACGGTAGGCGGTGTGTGAAAGCCAATATATTGGCGTGACTCGCATGGCATAATCTTAATGAGGTTTTCACATGATCGCCGCTATAGGTGTGCTAAGCACCAAGCACCATAGTATAGCGCACTACAACAGTTTACATTATAAGCAGGTTCTTCTTTAGCAAAGTTCAGTAAAGATCACATGTATCTATCTCTGCCACCTGCAGACATGTGCCCTTGCACAGTTTCACAGTCTCTATCGCAAGATGTCGACAAACGGACGAATTTCCTTGACATCACTTTAAAAGTCGTGCACCCAGACAGCTATCGCTGCAAAAGTGCAAAAAGCCCTCTTTCTGTTGGTTCAACACACTTTCCCAGCATGCACCTAGCAGAACCACGTGCCTTCGCTGCTATCAACAGCTAACATGTTTTTGTGTCTTTTTTAGAAACAATCCATCAACAACATGTGAGAATCTACGTGCTTTTCCTTGCATGCACTGTGCAGTTGTTTCTTGTTTTCAGTGATACTTTTGGATAGTGTGCTCTGTGGCCGTATTTTCGAGGAAGTGGTTTTTCGTGTTTCTACTTGTTGTTTGCATTAGCACTGCATTAACACCCTTATTATCGAATCGCAGAATGGCATTTGTACATTTATTTCCTGCTTGCGTCGCTTGAGAATTTGTGTCGTTTTTTGGTCACCCTCCTTTTGACTAAACATCAGCTTCCTTCCGCCTCCATCTAATTTCGGAAAGGGCATAACAATCGATTTCTATGTTCTTAGTGTTTCTTTTGGCGATCATCCACTTCAAAGCCTTTTTTTGGGATTTTTTATTTTGTATTTTTTTCACCAAAACAATCATAGTAATACCGTAATTTTCCTGATTTTTAACTATTGGTGTATGTAATGAGGATTTATTTTATCATCTTTTTCGTACTGATGGTCATTCCTAGCTGTCTTTATAAGGATCTTTTTCTTAACTTTATTACACTACCACTGAGTTACTTCTCAGACTCTTATCGCAGCCGTTCGGACATCGAACCTATCGACTGTACTATTATCATTTGTGTGCCCATCTTCCTCAGCCCAAGCATCAGTCTCGCCCTTTCGCTTCCTTCTGATTCCAAAAAGGGCACAATGGGTCGGGAGCTTGGTAATAAATTTGTAATGCCCAACAGCCGCCGCCTCATGCGCCCACTGCACTCTGTCTCTTAGGATTGTCCTCTGACTGCTCTGCGTCGTTGAGAGTGTGCACTTTTGCTCTTCCTGGTGGTCGGCACACCATTCGTATAATCTCAGAGCTCCGTGCAGACGTTTTATTTGACAACTTCCACTCCGTTCCAACGGGGGCGGTGCATGCACGGGGTTAAGTCCGTCAGTGCGGATTACCATGACCGAACGAACTAGCGTGCGATCTGGTTTTGTCTTGCGTAATCGTGCTATATATTTTGTCAAGCCGTCTGCTGGTCATCCGGTTTTGTCTGTATGCTCGCGACTATTGTGCTCGTTCTCTCGGCAGCAGGTCTGCTTCATTGTCTAGCGCCGCTTTTGTGCTGGTCTGTTACGACGTTGTTTCCAGAGTCACAGTAACAATGTCTTCGGCAACAAATAACAGCTCCCCGGCACTGTCCTTTGTGGCCATAGCCAATGACAACGACTCTTCCACGTGTACGCAGAGTGCGTCGAATCCAGAAATATTGGGTACGTTTCTTTTGGTTTATGATAAGCAATCTTGAATCTTGTTGTATTAGTTTTAGATTTTGATATTCTTGAATGTGATGGCTATCCGGCATACTGTTGTTCATCACTCAGGGGTAGGAAGAATAAGAAATTATGATTTGGAAAACTACCCAAAAAAGAGTCAAAAATGTTACTATTTTCTAACAAAACCGAAACGAACATACGATCAAATAATGTCTCCTTAAATATTGTCTCCTTACATGATAAAATAATGCAAAGTAAAACAAAACCAGCAATCAGAGATCTCCTTGTAAACGAAAAGTCGGCAAAACAGAAAAATCTAGGAGCCTTTGAATTTTAAATATTCGAGCAAAATCCATTTGACTTCTCTGCACACGATGTCACTCCATAGTGCTTCCTCTTTATTTCTTGTCCATTTCCATCTTCGCACTTCCAGCACATTGTAATATGCACTTAATCGGTCATTAAAGTCCTTTTTTAGGAAACAAAGAGCAAAAGCAACGTTCCGTTTCTTATTTGCGATCCATTCGGCGTGTCGATCAGCTGTCGGCCGCTTCGATCTGGCGAAGAGACCAAAAAATCACAGAACTTTGAGCTTTTCGTTCTTTGGTGCACTCATGAGACCTTGTTCCCATGATCGAAACGTGGTCTACGCGGGCGTTCAGAAACTGTTGACTCTGACTGGTCATGTACTTTCTATTATTAGACGATGTTTATAGGATACAAGGGCACCGCCCATGTAATTAGAGAGATGATATAAGGCAGATGTCATTGATCGGTCACCCGCACTTCCTAACTTCCAGCTTTCCATGATTTCGTGATGTTTAATCGTCGTCCATTCCAGACAACATGTGCAAGTCAATGCGCTCTTTCTGGACTGAGCGTCGCCACAGCTGGTGGAACTCGAATAAGCAGTTTGACAACTCCAGACTCAACGACTCCTACCTGTCCACTTATGGCAGTCTCAACATGCCTTAAACGCTTCTTTCCGCTTTCCTTCACGATACTCCCAATATTTATGCGTGTCCTCCACATATGCCCATGACACACTGTCCTTCGATGCTAGCTGAACGTCGCAAGGGCGGGAAGCACGTATTGTTGTCTGCCCGTTGTGCCATCGATACTCGTTGCATAAATTTTGCTCATTGAAATCAGCTGTCCTGGAGAGGGTGTTACAGAAGAGATGAACATCTTTCATGAAGATTCTAGGGATTTTCAGGAACAGATAGGCTTATATCTAGCTTCATCTGCTTGAGTTTCATCTTAAGGAAGACCAGATCACTGAGTCTCGTACACTGATACCCATAAGAATCACTTCGAGAATTCCACACCTTCATAGTGTAGCTCAAGGGAGCTTAGAGCAGCGCACTCAGTATTTATTAACCACTCAATTGCTCAAATTTCATTTGCAACTGCTGCTGATATTAGCGAATAAAACTGTTGAAGTCATAGATTTCTTCTTTATATTGCAGTAACTTGACTGATCGCCGTCTTACCAGTTAAGGAAAGCAGACAAGAAAGCAGAATTGCCGACGGTTTAGCAAGTAAACAGCTTCAGTTACCTAGCATTACATTCTTTCTTGTCTGTCATATGACTTTCCTTGCAGAATGACTAGCCACGTTGGTGAGTACTTGTCCATGTATGGCCACTCAGCTTTGTGGGGCGCAGCGTAATGATCCCATTTTAGTTTCCTTGAGCAAACTCTTTCTTCAGTCTTCCTCCAGACAAAATGTTGTGGATGCGGTAGAGCTTCGTGAAATTTAATTTTCTCATTTGAGGATAATCATTGTTATCCTTTAACTTGTTGTGCGCAAGATTTTATTTTTAATATTTTTCTAGTTTGGCTTCTTTGGATCTTGGCAAATCTGGGACAAATAATGAGGATTTTAGAGGACCCAAGGAAAGCGCTGCCAACTTATGTTCTACAAAACCTCTAGTTACATACTCTAGTGCTTTGCGTTGCTTCTTCCACGCAAAATGTTGTGAACGCTATGAAGCATCATATAGTGACGTTTCCGTAGGACGGTCATTGTTGTTGCTTAACACTCCCATTACTTCTTGCTTCCAAGTGCGCAGCTTGGCTTTTCGTCATAGACTGTGTCCGCATTTGCGAAATGCCCTTTTCTGTCCATGGTGCCAAAGCGTGAGTAGCCTTTCCCCGAATGGACCACTGCTAGAAGAGCGCCCACCCAGATTCCTTTCCTTCACGCGCACGGTCGCATCTGGAACAATGAACAGGACAAATCAAATTGGAGCGATATGTGCAGATGGTCCGAAGCAAACCTAATTAGCAAATAACAATATGAATATGACGTACGTGCTTTTGGAGTGCGGAAAGAGGCGGAACCACGAATTACTGTATAAAGCAATGCAGCCGCTGTGTCCAAGGCGTGAAATCGGACTCCTTCGCTCCTATTTGCTTGTCTTCATGCGGCGTCCTCCGGTTCGGAAATGATGCACTACGTCCCCTATTGTCCCTTGCTTGGTTGGCCACAACTGGAACTCCTAATTGACCCTACTGGGCCCTGAGCAAGTCATAGAGGTCACTAGGCAAGAGCCAGGCGGTCGAGTGCTATTGTATGCGTTTGCGCAATGACATGACTGGAATCGGTTTCGATGAATCGAATAGGTTGTCGATGCGCATTTCAGGTACACTACAACAGTAAATAATGAAAACCTGTCTCTTTGCTGTTCTCTGCTTCTTCATTCTCATCTCTCAGATCATGTCTTGGCCAACTGGCGTAAGTTACCTCGTATCTAAACAAAACTAGCTCCATCTTAGGAATCCGTCGACGGCCTTCCCGATGAACTGTTGGCTCGAGTCTACCGCACCGTTCTTCTGAAAGCGAAAAGAAGTCGTAAGTGGTGCCTTCTAGCCCCATTGTGATGATTCCGTTGCAGCCAGCATCGGTTTGTCCTTGGCCGAGTACATGGCGAGCCCTCAGGGACAAGACAACTTCCACTTCATTCCTTCTGGGAGGAAGTGAGGAGGAAGATCTGCGAAAGCATCGCGTTCTCCTCCGCATTTCTTGAAATCTCCAAGTCCTTTTGTGTTAGATCTCTAGGCTCGCTACCCCCAGGCGATGCTTCGAACTAGATCTTAAGTCGGATTCATTTGTTTACTGTTACCCATTCTCTCGTCGTCTCTCTCAATGGATTGTCCGCTGTTTGCATTTTGGTGATAAAGTTGGCACTGGCATTTGTTGGCAAGACCTCCACGGGGAACAGAGCGCGTATTACAGACAGTGTTTCTTTAAAAGTACAGTCGGAGTGCGTCGGTAAACGAGCATAAATTTGCCAAAACAGTAGGTCTACATTGGTTAGAAAGAGTCAAAATATTTAGTCCCTAAATGATGGTCAAGGAATGGCAGCGGCAAGGAGTAGCAGTTGTTTTGGCTCTTAGAATGATTTGGCGAATTCGATATGGAGTTTGATTATTGCGCAGACCATTGACAGGTAGCCCCAGGGAGTCGCAAACTTTGTATCACTGTTTATTTTGCTTTCACAAGTTAAATTCATTTTTCCTCCAGAGGTGTCGCAAGACCACATTTTCTGAGATCGGTATAATATCTATCTACATCTCAATCTTAGGACGCTTATGTTCTCAGAGAAATATATAAAACATATTTTTGCGATGTAAAATAAAAAAACCTTTAGCCACATACATAATCTTATCACGCAACTTTCCCACAGTTAAGAACATCTTTGCAAGAAGTCCTTATTCTCATCAGACACCGTGGCGGAAAGCGTTTACTTTAGCAGTGGGCCAAACTAACTGTCCGCCTTTGATAATTCCCAATCCAAACACCTTAAGCTGCTTGGGACGGCAGCGCGCTACATCCGACATCGCTACACTCGCCTCTCCGTACTGTCTGCACCGCTCGTCCTTCTTCCGTCTCTGACTGGACGCCTTCGATGATGTTGTGACCGTTGTAACGGACATTGAGCATCCGAATGGCCGATTGCACCGTTCACAGCATCAGAGAATGTTACCGGCTACTTTATTATTAGTTATTAGGAATTACGAATCCCGGATGTACAAAGGTTTGCAGAGCTTCTATAGTCCTTCGGAGCACGGCGGTACCAGCAGACTGGGTACATTCGTGTAGGCGTACGTTTTCTTTTCTACCTCGTTGTAAATAGAAATGAAGTCAATGTCGAAGGTACGGTAGCCTTTTGGTAGACGGATCATAATGTCCTCAAGTCCGTAGTTCTTTTTAAGCTCGTTGCTGCAAGGGATGAAAAGAATAATTACAGTATTGAGAGACAACTCACTCTTGCTGACCCACAATCGTCGTTTTGACGAGTTTTTCAATACCATCGGGGAAACGACCAATTCCCACATAAATGTAGGTCCCTGGAACGTACAAGGTTACATTTGACAACACGATGTCATCTACCCCTTGGAGCCAATGTAGAGTTGTAAACGAATCCAGGAATGAGAATCGTGTTGCAGTTGAGAATTTGCACCCTGTAGGAGGAAATGTTGTGCTGCCATCCACTGAGGGGGTCAATCTTCTCCTCGTGGGGAGGATCAATGCCTCGGAGTGAAACCAAAGGAGTTGCTTTCTGAAAAAATAGATTATAACTATATTTCCAGCACAAATAACGACGATTTTCGTATATGGGATATTTGTGTTTCTAGCCCGTTGGAAAACGTCTCATTGATTGAACAGGCCTTTAAATTTACTCTAAATTTGGATGCATTAGTCATAAGGATGTGAGGATAAACCTTAACTGTGTAATCAAATTAACTTACATCTTCGCAGCGGTTGTACAGTCCAATCCAGTCGTAGTCGGTCAGCTTTCCACCGTTGGTTAGAGTGAACGCTACGGTTTTGTCTTGAACGATGGGAAGTTCGTATTTCCTCTCGCGCTGCTTGTGATTGCTCGGAGCCGGAGTCTCTGTGGCCACCTTAGGCTCTTCGGTGTAAGTTGGTACAGCGTGCTGTCGAGGTTGCTGTTCGCCGGCCTTCTTCCGCTCTGCGCGAAGTCTTCTTCGCTGTTCGCGAGGATCTTCAATGACATAGAACAACGGCGTTGTTCCTGCTTCCGACTGCGATTTTGTTGTCGCTTCCTTGGACACCTCCTTCGGCGTCGGTTCTCGGAAAGTCTTCTCGGAGCTGGTGGCTTCTGAATTGTGCACTCAGAGTCAAAGACTGCGCACGAACTTAAGTATTTGTCGGTAGCATTTGAAACAACGTGTTTTCCTTCTTTTGTCCGTTTCAGATAACATGTTAAGTTTACAAACTCGAACTCTCCCTTCTACGTAAAGACTTACCAACATTGGGTTTGTCGTCATAGTTCCTGTGCGAAGGTGCGCGACGAGGCCAATCGGTAGTCGGATCAGTCCGCGGTTCTCCGAAGTAGGCGATATAGGTGTCTTCTCGGATGACGTCGTGTGTGATGGGAAACTTCGACGACGGAGACGCAGTGGTCGTTTTGCGCTCATCGACTTCCTGCAACCCCTGTTTTCTCACGGTTTCAGAAATGGACTTACCTTGCTCCTTGCTAGAGGTCTGTGGAAGATAGGGTGAATACTCTTAGGACGAGGAGTGATCGTTTCAGAGTTGAATACGACAATTCCTGGACCTTCGCTCTCCAGCTTCTCGCGGTTCCTCACTGCTTCCGTCTGCGATTTGGTGCTAAAGAAACATGGCATCATTTTGGGCAACTAATTTCGACTTGCTCAAAAAAGATTATGGGTTTTGTCGTTTGGTGAGCAGAAGTGGGGAGAGATTCAGTGGTCGTCGTGGTGGGTGCACCTTCTTTGTTTGAGGTCGGATATGCGGCCTTAGCTTTTGGCACGGAATGAGACTTTGTCGTTGGTTTTGATGTACTTGTCGTCACATTCTTTGGTTTCTCCACATTGGGAGTAACCTTTTGCGCCGAATTTTTGTGCGCTTTCTTTGCCGGTTGTTCGTGGATCTCTTCCACTGCTTTTTGAGACCGGCCACTAAAAAAGTACGGTATTAAATATAATACGCTTGTCATACTCTTCGTTTTGATGCTTATTAAGGGTTTCAGCGTCTGGAACAACTTCATCTTCAACGTTTACATCTTTGACGGCCGGCTCGTCTATAGAACTGCCGACGTGAAGCTCTATTCCGGCAAAGGCGTCCTCTGGTTGATAGTTCTTGCTGTGCTGCTTAGACTCACTTTCTGCAAATATTGTACGTTGTATGATGGTGGAGACCGTTGTTCTGGGACAGTAGTTGTAAAACTCAATTGTTAAGAGAGGAGTTTACGGGTGCCTATCAGTCTTATACAAATTTGCCATTACGGTTGCAAACTACTCTTTTCCACACAACTTACTAGGATCCATTTTCAGATGAGCAAACTCGGTAGGCCAGTTGAAGCCATGGAAGTACGGGTACTGTCTTTTCGAGCGAATTTTCTTGGGCCGTGGTGTAAGAAGCGGCTGTGTGATAGGAATAAGGACTCCAGTGGTTCCAATCGCCTCTGTGTCTTCACTTCGTGGAGGGCCGATCATGATAGATGTGCCTAGAATAGCCCTGTTAATAAAGAATTGATGTTCGATAATCCACATACATTCTGGCCTGCTCGGAGAGTGGTAGAAGTGGTTAAAGATGACGGTATACTCGTCGGCAGCATACATTTCCGCCTTTGTCTTTCCCGTACTGTGATGCAGCGCGCCAAGTGGAACGCCATAATATTCATCGTTGATCTCTTCTTCTGCAAAATGGCGCAGATTGCGTCTGAAAAATGAATCGCTCCAACCAACCTGATTGGGCCAAGGTTCCTGGGAAGACCAAGAACAGAGCGAAAAGTGCGCCGTACATTGAAGCATGCATGACGACGACTAAAACAAGTGGCAGTTTTCCTGCAGGCTAAGTGCATTGTGCAAGCGGGTCAATGGCGATATCATCTGCATAGCCGTGACCCTGTTTCATCAAACAGCCGTGTTCAATAAACCATGGATGAGATCACTATCATGTGTGATCATGACACTATGGCATGGCACCTCGGACCTAGACCGAAAAAAACCTTGCAGCTGAACAATGTTTCCTAGCGGGTTCTGAAACTTTCTTTTCGTTTGTTCAATTTCTGCTTTTTTTCCTCTGTTCAACGCTTTCCCGGTAAATTGTAGTCGTGTTGAGCTGTTTGACATCAGATGGACTCTGGGAGCCACTGAAGTAGAAATCGTGAGTGAATTGGCCATACTCCATGGGTTCGTGGTCCCACCACGATATCGCGTTCCTGGCCTTGTTACGTGTTTAGACTGATGTTACTGGCATCGGGGAGACTCTGGGAAGCTACTGAAGAGAGGGGGTGAGTAAACCGGCCATCCTCCGTGGGCTTGAGGTCCCACAACGACAGCGTGTTCCTGTGCTCTTGCGTGTTATAAAGGATATTTTATTATATGGAGTTGAATGTTGTGACATGTTTTCATGAGACCACATTGTACATACACTGTAATGCGAACTCTCTCCAAAAGATATTGAGGTACAGTTAGAGTGTGCATTGTGGACTAAACTCAGAACTTCCACGCAGGTCTCTTCTCCGACTTGTCGACAGTGAGCACGGTGGCAGAAGTCGATGTTGACTCCTTTTTGGAGCGGGAGAAAAGCGGTCGAGAGGGAGAGCTGCGTCGGCGTTCGTCGAGGTTTGTCGGTCGCTCGGCATCACTAGGAGACAGTAAGTTTCTAAAGGAGAGCTGTCGCCTGGTGGCAAAACAGAAGCGCTTACTGACTTTGAACCCGAATGGGAGGCGGACGCCTCGAGAGCCGGCGACTTCGCCTTCGCCGGACTCCGGTCACGAAGGCGAGTCAGTAGGCTGGGAGACTTCGCTCGTTGAATAGGTGCGGGCTTTTCGGCAGTGCTGTAAATGGGAAAATCCCGTTACTAAGCTTTGGGAACACTAAACCTTTTCGTCTCTTTCGCAGATTTCTTCGACTTTTCGGCGGGCTCCGACTGTTCCGCCGACTTGCTCTTGGACTTATCACGTTTCTCTGAGATTTGGTTCATGAGTATCTGGAGTCTGCTGGTGGTTCTCTGGCCCACCGCCAAATGTTCACCACTTGAGGAAAGCTGAAGTCTGTTTGGCACATAAAGGCCACACACCTTCGTTTACCTTCTTGCGATCCGGCGATTCATCTTCTTCGGCAGCTAAGTGTTTGGCTAGCTCCTCCTGAAGCTCCTTTATGATAATGGTCTTTTCCTAAACACATGCAGTGTAGCCCACACAAGTTGGCACTGTTACTCACGGAGAGAGCCGCTTCCAACTCCTCAATTTTGCCGTTGAGCTCCTTTTGTTTCGCCAAGTCAATTAAGGCCTTGGGCTTCTCCAGGTCTTCTGTTTGCACATCGATTTCCGACACTTCTGGCCTGAAAATGTGAGGTTACTATGCACTGGCCCTCGGAATTCAATCTGTTCTGAGAGAGGGAAGCACAGGTTAATTGCAAAGCTCTGGGGGCAAATCTAACTAACTTGGCAGACTGTGCGGCTTTCAAGATGTGCAGCTCGTTGGCCAGCTCTTGTTCGTGCTGGCGGAGAAGCTCGATCGTCTTTTCGTGCTCTTTGTTTAAGCTTATGATTTTTTTCTCAAACGCCAACCCTTGCTGCTGTTCGCGTTTCCTTAAGCAATGACAGATCAGTTTCTCAGTGCTAAAAATAAGTAAAAAATACAGTATGGTATAAATTTCACTATTTTCCGAATTTCTTAATCTTACATCTTAAGAGCAAAGAGCACAACAAACCTTAAATATTCGTCAGTCTTACTACTGAATCGCTTGAGCTCCTCTGTTTTGTTTTCAAGCTCGGTTCGAATGTTGTCTACTTCTTCCGTGAGAGTTTTGACCCGTTCATGTAAGTGTTCAATTTGTCCCGTTTTCTCGTCGGATGCCATGTTCAGGGCCTTGATCTCTTCAAGCAGGAAAGAATGCTGAAAATTACATGAAACATGAACCCTTCTTCGTCAGCTGACCTTCTTGTCCGCCTGCTGTTGCGCATCTTCCAACTTCTGAGCATATTGCTCCTTGACCTTGTCTACTTCAGACTGCATGCGATCAGCAACGGTCTTCTCAAGCAGATCTGAAACAATGTTGCATTCATTTATGATCTCTAAAACTCCGCTACCGTCTGAGTTCTTCTTGTTTTCTTCGAGACCTACTATCGTCTTCGTCTGCTGATCGAGGTTGCTGCTCAACCTCGTCAGCTCCGTCTTCTGACTATCCAGCTTCTTTTTAAACTCCTCCTCGCTCTTACGCATCTCTTGCTGCATTGCAGCAACCACTTCTTCTAGCTTCTTCTTCTCATTTTCTACCTGCTCTGCACGCTCGAGATACTGATCGGCAAGTTTCTGATTGACCTCGCGTTCCTTGTCCGACTCAGCGATCTAAAACAAATGTGAACCAATCTGGAATCCCAGCTGTTGGCGTACCCTAACTTGCAGCTCCTTGATCTCGTCGTCTTTGCAGGCAAAGTTTGCCGAACAAAGGAGTTCAGTTCTAAAAGAGCACACCACCGTCAGAACTATGGAAGCCTTCTTGCCTGATCTCTTCACGGATCTCATCTCTGATCACATCAAGCTGGTCGTCGGCCAACTCATTCTCCTGCTCAAGCTGCTCCTTCAAACCCACGATTTCTGAATCCCTCGACTGCATCGTTTGCGCCGTCTTATCCAGCTCTGCTTTTAGACGACTGATCTCCTCTTGATACTCGGCAATTTCTTCCCGGAGTTCCATTGCTTCCTCGTTAGATCGGCCCTCCTTGTACGCTTTACGCAATTTGGACTTCATCTCGGCAACCTCATCAATCAGGTTTGCATTCTCACTCCGCAGCGAGTCGAGTTCGTGCTTGAGTTCCTAGAACCGACATGTATCCTTTCCCCAAAATACCGTATACCTCACGCAC
This sequence comes from Steinernema khuongi, assembly GCA_016648015.1. Lineage (NCBI taxonomy): Eukaryota > Metazoa > Nematoda > Chromadorea > Rhabditida > Steinernematidae > Steinernema > Steinernema khuongi. Next base: position 51,562 of record JADLIF010003331.1, read on the forward strand.
ATGATTAGTGTCCTCTTTCGCACTCTGCTCCAGCTGCTCCTTGAGACTTGTGTACTGCTCTTCCAACTCATTGAGCTTGCTCGTGAACTCTTTCTTCATGGCATACTCTCGCCCTTCGGCCTGCTCCCTCTCTTGTTCCAGGAGCTTTTCGTAGTTCTCCTTCTCAGTCTCCTTCTCCTTTGTTACAGATTCCAAGACCTGTGGAAAGTAGGAATTAAACATTGGTCATTTAGGACTCGGTTACAGCTTCTAGTGCGTTGATTTGAGACGTCTGAAGTTGCGTTTGCGACTCGCTCTGACTCTGAAGATTTTCCCTCTCTCGTTCGAGGAACTCCACCTTGTTCTTCAGCGCTTTCACCTCATTTTGCAGGTCTTTTATGACTGCCTCGAGTTTTGCTTTTGCCACTTCAACGATGTTCAACAGACCTACAAGAAACAAATGTATGTTTGATGAACTAAGAAGCACTGAAGGTGGTCGAGCTACGTACTGTATGATAGATCAAATGGCTTACTGGCTTTCCTTTGGAGCTCCTCTTCCTGCTCCACGTACTGCTGCCGGGTTTTCTTCAGTTCTACTTCAACCTCCGAAAGCTTCTTCAGCGAGTCATTTGTTTCGTTTTTCGCCTCCTCAAGCTAAAAATTACTCATCAATAGTCTAATCGGCCCAACGACGATCGATACCTCTTTTGAGATCGCTTGCACCTCAGCCTCTTTCATTTGCAGCTTCTTTTCCAGTGCTGACACTTCATTCTTACAGCACGCCAACTCCTCGCGACTTCGCTTAGACTGGTTCTGCAGTTCCTGCAGTCTGTCGTGAAATTCATCTTGTCTAAAATGTGTTTTCCTTAACTTTTTTCACAGACAGCACAGTTACCTGGCAAGAAGCTCTTCCTTCAGCGCTTCCTCATGATCTCTCAGGGCTTCCAACTCTTTCGAATAAAGCATTTTTGCAGCGGACAGCTCCGTCTCATACAAGCTTTGCGCCCTCCGCAACTTCATTTCAAACGTCTCCCCCAACCGTTCCTTCTCCGCCTTTAAACTCTTCCTCTCCTCCTCTAGCCTTTGGATCTCAATCATGTACTTCTGTTCCAGGTTAAGCAGCTGCGATTCGGAGAAACGCTGTTCCAGAAGTTGTATTTCCTTCTGGTGCTCTTGTCTCAGCTTCTCCAAAGCCTGCTCCTTCTCCCGTTCAAACTTGTCCTAAACATATGTAGAGGATCCTAAGTGGATAGAGACGGAACCTGCAGGGCTTGAAAGCTTTTCATCCGAGCTTCGAAATCCTTCTTCGCTCCGAGCACTTCCTCGCTCAACGCGATGATCTTACTTGAGTACTCGGCTTCTAACTTGCGTTCCCGCTCGGCTACGCGTTCTCTGTACTCACTAAACGTTCCCATGACGTTGTATTTTTGGCGTTCGTATTCGGCCACGGTATCTTCCAATGTTTGGATCTTCTTCTTCAACTCAGACTCGCGACCCCTCGGTGCCCCTTAACACTCAAAACTGATCTCTCTGAGCGCCGAACACAACGCCCTACCTGGTCCTGTAGCTGCCGCTACTTTGATCATCGTGAGCAGCTTGCCAGATTCCTCCATGACTGACGTGTCTTGAGTGCCGTTATTGTTTTGACCATTGGCCCCCGGTGTGCTCGGCGGCGCCGGCCAGGCGGCTATGTCTGGCCGTGAATCGCGCACTGCGTTCGAATCAGCTGTGCTGAAAGCACGTGCGGTTAACACTTGTGACAACGACAGGTGACATTAAATCAAACTCAATGATCACTTTTTTAGTTTTGATTTACCCAAGGGCGCAACTTAAGTGACACTCGGTTTAAAAAGCTGGGCGGTAACGCGGGAATATGGCAGATGGGATTTAATTTTTTTGAGTGGTATAGGGTGATCCTTAGCAGTGTGATTAAAGAATGTTTTAACCCGCGTCAACGACGTTTTTCGAAAGTTATTTAGCTTACCCGGACATAACTGACCGTTCACATAGAGCTTGATTCATCCGTTCTGAAAACAGGTGCTAAGAAAACCTGTGACAAAGCCCGGTAGTAAACAATGTTAATCTCGATTAAAAATCACTTGGAGTTTGAGCTTTACTCAGTGATGAAACTACACTAGAGTCAATGACTTTTACTTTTTCGTATTTGACCTTCTGAGTTTGGATGGACACCAGTTAACAAAGCAGTTTTAAAGATTCTACTTTATGTAGGCAAAGATATTAATTACCCCAAATGCAACTCATTCCCACCACTGGCAGCATAGGAGCATCGGGCTGGTAACATTTAACCCTTACTTGTGCGGTCTGGGCGAGCGGCTACTTCGACGTGGAGATCGAGATCCCGCGTGTGGGCTGACCGATCGGAGTTGCGACACCATGGAACGATCGTCGACGTCGTCATTAAGATAGCTCAGCTGAACGCGTGACCACTGAGTCCCTAATACCCTTCGCCTCACTTACCTTTTCGCGAAACTTCTCAGTCATAACTTTCAGAACGACATGGGTAATTATGTACAGTACCTATTAAATAAATTAGATCGTCTGAAAAAGTTCGGATTTAAGTGAGAGGACGCTTAGGTGGCACGGCCGGTCAGCATCGCTGTGATAGTGGCTCGGCGACAACTGGGGTGCCTGCGAGAAACGCTTTTCGAGGCAGTCCCGGGGGGCAGCAGTAAACCGTCGGAGGTAAGGAGAGACGGCTGTGAACGAGCGGCTGTTGGGAGATGGGCGAGACATCCTTATCCCTCAGGTGATAATGCTAACAACAATGCAAGCGGCGGTCCCTGCCGCTTCGCCGACCGCTTTCGCCCTACGCCGTTGTGCTGTATTATGTCGACGATCATCAGAGAGCGATTAAGCACCACAATTTAATCCACATAACAAAAGGGTGGCCATCAGTGAGGAGGTGATCAATGAAAAAAGTTGGCTTTGGCGCCTCTCTACTTTCATGTCTTGCCGGTGTATGCGATGATGGACGCTCGGAAAAGTGCACTTCGGATGCGCTGTAGATTCTGGGGAAACATGTTATAATGCGAGGAGCCGACGGTTTAAGTGGGGCACGCGCTCCTTTACCGCCACATCTCGGCTCATCTCGCGCGATTTGCGTTAACACAGGTCGTCGGGATGAATCTCAGGTCGTCTATGTTTTTCCTTCTTCTCCTTCCTTTCGTCATAACTATCGTCGAAACGGCAACTTTCGGTTTGTAAATATCACCCCCTCGACGCTTAACACGTCTTTAGCCACTCAATGCTTTTTGCCCACATATCATCGGGGCATTTCCAATTCTCCGCCAATCGCCGAGCTATGGAAAGTCACCCCTTACGACTGCCTCACCTACTGCATTGTGAACTCGGCTAAGATGGGGGTAATCACTCGTGTTTTTTTCGGGGACGACGTCATCCTGAACGTCTTTAGAATAGGTGCCACTCCGTAGTCTATCATCGTCATTTCTCCACTTGTCAACTCTATAGCCATGATGGAACGGCCAACGCATCGCAGATCGTCTATGCCGCTGGCCATGATTACTACAACCGCACGAGTTTTGAGGAGTTGTGTCAAGATCGCAAAGGTTTACAGCGGCCTTTTTCCGTCATCAAGCAATGTTTTTAGCAGTGCCACAACATAGCGAAAGACCGTTGCCCAAGTCTGGAAGCAATCTCAGATATGCCCCTCCTAAGTATAGATACACCAACCGCAACCCTAACCTTCATACTATTGTTGACCCGGTGGATCAGCTCGAAAACAGTATTGACCATGACGATGTCGAACCATCGACAACTACGGTTGTGCCAAGTACAACGACTTACTCCAACGATGAGGTGGAAATCCTCGAGGAAACAGAGACCACCACGGCGCAACCTGACAGAACCACGTCACAGCCTTATAGAACCACTCCGACTCCAACTGCCATGTTCTTCAATTCAAACACAGATGACGGTATTCCATCACAGAGTGATGTCCTTACTCTCTATGTTTCTTCTTTAGTATGCTCAAAGACGGGCGCAGGCTATTTCCTGTTGCCTGAGTTTGAAGTGGTCACCACTGAGACAAGCAAGCCTATTGTCGGAGTTGACCACGAAGCCTGTCTCAACTACTGCTCCCAAAATATTGTAATTCACTTCCTCTTTCTTACATTTATTAGCTGCACCGCTTCAGGATAACACGGGCGACTCGCATTTGTGTTCATCCGTCAACTACGATTTACAAACAGAAGAGTGCCACTTGCTCACTTCTGCATCTAAATCCGAAGATCGACTCTTACCTATTCTGACTAGTCCTCGGGTTGCTGTTTTCGACAAATTCTGCCTGCCAAGTTCGAACTGCTATTGGTTCTCGCATCATGCTCCTGTTTAGGTGAGGCTCTCTGCCATCGCGATGGCGTTTTCAAAGTCCACTTCTTCCAACAATTGACTAAAAAAATTATTGCCCACTTCAACGATATGAAGTCAGCAACGGAGTGTCTGGCAGAATGTATCCAGACCGCTAAATGTCAAGCAGTCACATACAAGAGTAACCTATGCATCTTGCACGCTATCGGCACTGGAGATCTTACCGACGCCGATCTGCGCACAATTGTCATCGAAAACGCGTGTGCCAAAACCAGTACAGGTAGGTCATAACTGCCTTATGCTGATCTGAACATTTCTGTTCCAGAAAACGAGGAGGCCTTCTGGAGCGAGTGGAGTGAGTGCAAGTACCGTATGCGAGGTCAGAAGGTCCGAGTCCGAACGCGCCAATGCAACGGCTCCGACGACTGTCAGAACTTCCAAAGCGAAGCGTGTTAATATGCAATTCTTGTGTTCCATTAAATCTGTCCTCAATGGTGTATAGATATGAAGTAATAAAGAGTGCTAATAACTATGTGAAAACCTTGCAAGTTTGCATACGTTTCAAGACATCCAGAACCGTTTGGGGTCAATCGATTATGATTCGATTAGGCAGCCATGCAAGTCTTGTTCTTTCCGAAAATCCCCTCGGACGTTGTGTCATCTTCCACTTCATTTGTCCGAATCTTCGACCTCGGATTGGGTCAGTCTCAAACTGTTGCTTGTGTTCCCTTTTTGTTTAACCCGTTTGCATGCCCCGCGTTCTAATGACCGCGGCACGTCCTTTGTCAACTTGAATTGGATAGACTAAGAAAAGACACACATATGGTTGTAATGCGGACCCTAGCAATCCGTTGCGTGATCTTATGTTTCATGAAATCGTCGGGAAGATGTCGACGTGGACGATGGGTGGACGCGCACGCCTTACCTGACTACCCTCCGACCCCGTATTATCGGCTTGTCTCGAAATAGAGACGTTGATGATATGATTGATAGGTGAACATGTCCTCGGAATCCACGCCCGACGACGATAGTTGCGGATTCTGGATGTCGCGCGAGGAGATCTCAGAGAAACAAAGGCGCTGACCCACTAAGTGTAGCGAACAATTGCAGATCGAGAAGTAACAGTAAACACTGCGGTGCGGTATGGACTGTCGCTTCCTCATCTCGGTGCTTCTGCTCCATGCCCTCCTCGATGCTTCCAATGCTGTTAGTCCATGTAAGCAAGACATACTTGCCATTGTTTGTTCTACTCCGAGCTCTCTTGCCTTGCAGATTTGCGATGCTTCCAAAAGACGATTCGAAGGTCTATCGATAATTCTCGGCCCATGACAGAGTTGTTTTATGTAACTCCCTATCAGTGCATGGATCACTGTATTGCTGCTACCAACAATCATGCCCCTAATGTAAGTGCATCTCACATTTTTCTTTTGGGAGGCGATTTCGTCGGATGAATAATGAAAATCTAAAGTTTTTTGCTGTTTTACAGTGAACTCTTTTAGTATGTAAAAAAGTGTATGTCTTCTCACTGATCATATGTTCCTCGGCTCACTTTTCCAATAACTTAGAAAAAAAACGAAGAAAATATCTAGGTCTCACTCCAAAATTCTTCACTCCTAAAGACACTTTTTCATTCTCTGCGGAAACGCGCAACCCGGTGAACGAAATTCTTTTGTCGTAATCAGTGCACATCTCTTCATTAAGTCACCGACGGGAAACACTGCGACAATTAAGGTGTATCCACGGAAAGACTATCTGAACATTGAAAAACATACATAAGACTATGGTAGCTAAAATGCTTACAGGCCCGACTATGCCGCTCGTTTGTTTACGATCACTTACAACACAGTTGTCGGCTGTACGAACACGACGGCAATGAACCTCCAGCGATCATTCATCCCGCCAATGGCTACGACTACTATCGACGAACGGCTGTCCTCAATCAATGTGCCGGTGAGTGGACAGCGCAAAGAACGCCTCTTACTGTGATGCCTCTCAACAGGTCCCGGATCACCTCCGGCCGGCACATTGCCCGAGGGTGCCGTGAACAATCCTAATTTTTACCAACTAAAATCGTCGAAAACGCATAAGGATCCTGCCGTCTACGAAAACGTCCACTCTGCCTCGATCAACGCGCAGGAAGATTCTCAGTTGGACGGCTACGGAGGAGACACATATGGAGCTCCCCCATCGGAGAATCCCAAACGCCGTACTGGCGATACTGAAGTAATTACTGTCTCTTCCAATAAGGAACTCTGGTGATGAAAATTTAGAAACTGGCCGAACCGCTCTCGAATGAAGGTTTCCCCTCACCAGGATTTGAAAAGGTTACAGCGAAGCCTATCGATCAATCACGTGCCCAGAGCGATTCAGCCCTTGCAGAGTCGTACACTTCCGACTCTTCACTGGCAAATAAGGGGGTCGTTCCGCAGAACAAAGGAGTTACTTCTCCACCAACGGAGTACGTAACAAAAGTGAGGAAATTTCAAGTGAATTACCATTTTTGTACTTTTAAAAATGCAGCTCATCAACGAAGTGAACATAGTGGATCCGATTCCCCCGAACCCACCACGAGCCCGGAAGGTTCGACCGCACAGCACAGCCGGACTTCCCGCTGGAAGCGATCTGCCTGTCCATCTTCCTAACAGGTAATATCTAAGATAGAATTTACGTTTAATATCTAATAATGTTCAGTGCCGTTGAGCTTGGCTACGAAGCCCCCAAGAAACACAAGAAGAAGCACCGCACAACCACCACTACTGCCGCTCCTGAGCCCGAAGTCGAACTCCCTCCTGAGATTCCAGAGCTCCCTGTGCAACCGGCTGTCACCCGTCGGCCTGTACCCGCAGTTACGCACCACAGGACTCCTCCGCCGACAGTTCGTACGACGCATCGCCCTCCTCCGCCTCGCCCGACTACCAGGCCGACTAGGCCAACTACAACCACAACTCCCAGTAAGTAAAAATCGTGAATAACTTTCCTGACGAGAACCTTTAGGACCGCAAACAACGTCCGAGTGTCCCACTAACACAGCCTACTATGTGGTCATTGGCAATGAAATTATTTTGCCTATTTCTGGCGCTGAAAACGACGTTAAGGTCATCCAAGGCATCGAGCAGTCCGAATGTGCTAAGCATTGCAGTTCGAACAAAGTAAGTTCATTAATTACGCCGAGTGTACCCTACACTTTCTCACTACTAGGGACCTCGGGGAGAGCACATCAAGTGTTCGTCAATCAACTACTTCCCTGTCACACAAAAATGTGAAATGTACTCTATTCTCGCGGAACCGCATGGTCCTGGAAATCTCGTCGAAAACGATGACGTCATCTACTCAGAAAAGTTCTGCTTACCCGGTATGTCCGTGATGAGCATACCGCACCGGAACTTGCACTCGTTTCAGCTAGTACTGCAGACTGTCACGACGACGAAATCTTCCTTCTTCAAGTGCAAAAGAAAATTTCCGGAAAACAGCTCGGAGTCACCAGCGCGACTAGTATTACAAACTGTTTAAAGTCGTGCTTAAACGCGCGTGGATGTCTGGCAAGTTATACGGCCCCGCACGTAATCCTGAGAATTTTGATTTAGATTGCCTCGTACGACTCCAATCGGAATCGGTGCAGCCTTCATTCTGTAGACATCGGGGAACATCCGGATGTAGTGGAAGACGCGGAATCCGGATGGGTGCTAATCGAGAACGGTTGCACTGGAAAGAGACGTAAACCTTCCACGGCTCTTCACGGAGTTTCCCAGCATGCGGTGGACGACGTTCCCGCTGACACCCAGTGGAGTTCTTGGTCTGACTGTCAGTTCCGAGTGCACGGCGACCTTGTGCGAGTGCGGACGAGGCAGTGTGAAGTCGACTGTCCCGATGGCGGAATGCAGTTGGAGAAATGTTGATATTTTTACTCAACTATTCGCTTAATCTCAGCAAACTGGCCACTTAGATTTTTATTATTTTTGTTCTGGCTCCACACCAGGTAATAAGTAGCTGTCCCCATGAACTTACTCCAAATGCCACTATAAGCATTGAGTTGTGATCGAACCGTTTCTGTACATTATTGTTGCTAATGTGTTTACGTAATTAATAAGAAATTTATTTGTAGTTTAATGCGTTTTGTCTTAACCTGTAATCCAAGTAAGGAACAATGTTTTCGGGCAACAATGACCATTTATCATCTGTCAATTACTGCTGAGCATATGCTACTCCAGACTTGTTTGACGTGTGTTGTTTAAACATAAACGACTTTCCTAAGAATACTCCCATTGTCTTTGGGAAGATGCGCCTCTTCTGGCCCCAACAGATCAGCGTACATCTGGCGAAGAATAAGCGGGTACGTACGTCATAGTAAGATACCAAGGTTTACAGATAGGTGTACCTCTTCAAATGCAATTTCATCCACTGCAAGTGCGAATGCATTAGACAAAGCTGAGACAGTGTGCAAGTCTAGACATTGTTGCGGTCTCACAAATTACAAGTGATGTTCAATAGCCGTACACTACAAAGGTTTCCCAATGGTAGACCGTCGCTTTTTTCTAGAAGCAAGACCCGAGCAACACCAGATCTCAACGAATCCGCCGGGAAAGCTTAAGCGTCTTGACCACCACCAACCACCAGCCGTCTTTAGGGACACAACCATTCAATAAAGCTAGCTGAACCCACGTCCGCTAGATAACAGGGGATAAGAGGGGGTCGCGTTTCCTGCTTTCCACCGTTCTCCGCTATTGGGTACGACGGCAGAGGGATGAGATCTAGACGCGCCTCTGGGCGAGCTGACGCATTTGATACCCGTTTGATATGCGTCCACAACAAGTCGACCAAGATAGTTGTAATTTACTCAATTTTTACGAGGCATTAAAAAAGAAACATACGCCCAACAAACAGGCATATGGATCTCTGAATAGATTATTACAATCGAAATAAATTAAATCAGGCAATCAACAACAGTAGAACCCGAAATTACGAACAAACGTAACAACACTATAAAATGCAGTTTAGAGTTCGGTGTGTTCGGTTTCCTCCTCTTCTTCGGCCTCCTTGGCAGCCTTCTCAGAGTCGGAAAGACCAGCACCGTCCTTTCCTTCGGATTCCAGGAACTTGGAGAATCCCTCGATGGTGCGATCGCCGGTGTAGTCGACAACCTTGTTAGAGCCGGCAGGGAAGAACTTGATGGTGGGGAATGACTGGATCTTGACATCTTCAACCTCGTTGGCAGTGGCGTCCATCTTAGCAATGACGATGCTCTCATGGTCCTTGTACTTCTCTCCAAGCTTGTCCCAGGTGGGGGCGAGCTGCTTGCAGTGTCCGCACCAGGGGGCATAGAACTCAACGAGAACAGACTTCTTGGTGTCCTTAGCAACCTGGTCGAAGTTCTTGCCAACGAGCACCTTGACGGGGTTCTTGTCCCAGTCCTCAGGGATCTCCTCGCTCATGAGATGGGCCTTGAGTTCTCCGTTGAGGTAGGTGGTGGTGAACTTGACGATATTCTCGGTGGTAATCTCCTCGAAGTCGGGCTTGTACTTCGTCATGTCTTCCTCGAGGGAGATAAGACGGATAGCAGGGAGGTCAGTCTTCTTCAGTCCAAAGAACTCCATAATGCGAGCGTTGTCTTCGATGTCGGTGTTGATGTACACAAAGAGAACCTACAAAGGTTAAAGCTATATAAGTACATTGTTGCTGAGCTCGATGACTCACCTTGCCCTTGAAATCCTTAGCGGCAGCGCGGAACTCGCCCTCAAGCTTCTCGAACTCGCTGGATTCCTTGGAGATGAACAGAAGGTTGTGCGACTTGATTTCTCCACCGAAGATGACGGAGGCAGTTTCCTGGGTGAATTCCGAGACGAGGGGAAGGCGGCTGGCCTGGATGAAAGTCTTCAGAGCGTCAACAGAGAGTTCGCCATCGAAGGCATTGCGTCCCTCATCGAACTTCTTGAGCAGGACGACACCCTCCTTGGTGAGTTCGAGCTCCTTAGCGGCATCCTTGTCGCTGACAATTCCGAAGGGAATGTCATCAACAGAGGCGGCGACTTCAAGGAAGATCTTGGCATCAGCACTGTCGGCCTTCTAAAAGAGTTCAGTCACTCAGTGCAAGGTCAAAGACGTTTAGCCGATCAAACGGTTCAAGGTCAACGACTTACCTCGAAGTGTCCAACGACGACGACATCGGCGGATTCCTGGAAGTCCTTAACATCTTCGGCCGTCTTCAGTTCCTTAGCGACAGGTCCAGTCTTCTTCTTAAGCCAGGCAACAATGGAGGCCTGGTCACGTCCACCGCCGTATTCCGAGGGCTTTCCGTTGCGGAAGAGCTTCAGAGTGGGGTAGCCGCGGACTTCGAAGTTGCTGGCAACATCACCGTGGATGGTGGCGTCAAGCTTTCCGAGTTTGATGTCAGATTCTTCTTCCTTGAGCTGAGTGGCAGCCTTGGCGTATTCAGGAGCAAGCGCTTTGCAGTGTCCACACCACGGAGCGTAGAACTCAACAAGGATGAACTCGTGGGTTTTGATCACTTCATCGAAGTTGTCCTGCAAACATTGAGGTTAGCGAGAGAGAACAGGTGAAGAACAGGACAAGACAGTTCGTTGCCAAATAAAACATGGAAACGAGCGTACTGACAACAAAATATTACCTTGGTAAGGACAAGAACGTTATCCTCCTCTTCGACCTCGACGGCAAAAGCCGAAACGAGGAGAAGTGCCGTGACGACCAACTTGAACATCGCTGAAGACGGTGAATGTGCGATGCAGATCCGCGCTTTCGTCGATTGCTTGCGTACGCCGTGGGTCTTTTCTATTGGCTGCGAAAGGCCACGCCTACCGACACCGATTGGTCGAGAAAACGTGCAATCTCTGACGCGTGGACACTGCAGAGTCATCGCTAATAGTCCCGCAGCGATGCGTCGGGCGGGAATTTCGAAATTGATGAAATTCCGTAAAACTCACACGTTCGGAGCTGCAAAGTTTGGAGAGAGCAGCTGACGCTGAGTGGCTATTCGAATGTCTTATGCTAGATAAACTAGTCGACACAGATCTTTACTGTGCGTTACTGCTTGATGTTCGTTAGAATGCTTGAATGTTACTCTGAACGCAGTAATTTTCTAGTACAGAGTACATTACTGAAGCAAGTTGTTTCAACTACCATGAGGGTCAGCGTTTAATAGACTGAATGAGGAAGGAATTGCTTGGTTAATCTCGCTAAATGTAAAGCGGATTTGTTGTTTTCCCAAGGCAAAAAGAGTCCCACTGCACAACATCGCGCTCCACTCTACTTGTTTTGCAAGACTCGGCAAAAATAGTTGCGGATTATGTGAAATCCATATAATCTGTTTATTTCTTTGTGCGATATAGGTCTGGTCGTTCTCGTATTGCATATCCTTGACCTTGTTTATATCTCGACACTTTCCTGCCGACGCACGCACAAGGGTTCGTTGATTGAAAAGTCCTCAAGGACATGGCTAATCTCGCTATTGACTGACTAAAAGCATTGCATGGCGCCATTTCGACGCCTTCCCCGCAATGGGATCAGCGTATTCCTTCGATGCTTACAATTTGCATTACAAATGCTCACGATGCGGTCATTTCGCTTGCTGCTTTGAGAAAAGGGTACGATTCACTGTGCCCGCTGCATGTTGTGCCTGTCATGATACTTCAGAATCACATGCATCGTCATCCTTCAGGTATTGATTGGATGACTGTTCGCAGAAGACGAGTGTGGAGAGATATGTCCTGGTTTCCATTCATTTCCCTCCGAAGAGGAAATATCGCCGATCGAATCGGGTCAATGGTGCAGAGTCACTGATGTGCGGATAAACCTTCATTGCGGTCAGTTGAAAATGCATTTGGAAAACTGGCCTGATGGGCTTGTAAGGCTCAACCGTCACAATAGTTACAGATGAGCACTGTCAAGTTTGAACTCTGTCTTGAAAGTATAGGATTTTCGTCATGTTCAATCAAACGAGGTGAACTTTTTTAAGTTTGTGAAATTCTCTTAAGACAATGACCTAGAAACGCTGACGAGATATTTTTCTTTTTCATCATCTCCCCTTGGGGAAGTACACGTATACATTCGACAGCCAGCGACGTGTAAGTGAAAAAACCACACGCGCGCCTACGTGGCAGATTCGCGCTGCGGTAGGTTAAGCCTTCCTTGAAGAGAAATGAATTGCCCTTGCGAGTGTGTTCTTCTGCACGATCTTTGCCAAGGTTTAGAGGCCAGTTTACGAATTGATCAGCGGCAGTGGTAGGTCAACACAAGCGGAGTATCATCGCCAAACTGCATTACGGCAGGCAGCCAACACGTCGGCGTCGGTCAACCGCACATCTGCCCGACTCTTCCCGATCGTCGCCGTTCACGCAGCAGCGGGCGCCATTGTGTCGTAAATATTTGTATAGACAACGTTCTTGCCATATAAAGGCACCTGGTCACATAAATCGAAACGTTGGACGGATTTGCTTGACAAAATGCAAGGTGAAGCCATCCCAATCGTATTGGCTTGCACTCTGAAGGTACCATACAAAATATACCGGTCCGTTTAAGGCCTAATTTGGGGCTTACAGTTACAAATCCGCATTCTTTGGTTTTAACACCCGTCAAGGACAACATTTTGCATTTGGATCTTATTTCGCAGTTGAATGCAAACAACTTTTTGCAGTCCTTCAGAATGGTCTCCCGGAGCCACGTTGGCAAATTTCCTTTCCCATTAACGATTGGCTTGTGCGCGTAGAATGGTCAAAAAGTTGCTGAGCGATGAGTGTGACCTTGAAAGGCGAAGCTTCTCGGCGCACCCACACACCCACACCTTCCTTGCGCGGAGCAGGTCATGACTAAAATGAAAAGTTCGAGAGACACATTTGAAACAGAACTTTGACATAATGCTATGACGACAGAGCTATCCATAGAGGAAGTAAAAAAGGACTGATTGTAATTATCAACCCGTTAGTGTCATTGTGCCCGATTTAGCCTAGGACTACATCCATAAGGTTGAATAGTAGCTGGTCAGGAATTATTCAAGATGGAATAGAAATGGAGCGAAGCCGGAAAAAGTTGAAGGGTATGAATTATGCAGTATGTCCAATATATCCATATTCTATAACTGCATTACGGAATACTTTTCTTGATTGCAATGGGTTACTGCGGCACTAGCGAGAGGACGTGCCTGAAATCAAGGAAATTCAGTTGATGCAATTCGGTTGTATTCTGGTAGATGCAAGAAGTTTTGCCGCGTACGTTCTCATTCACCGGTAGTTACTATTGTGAAAAACAACACTTAAAGGTTGCCGTGCCTTGTGAATTTAGCATTGTATAGTCTCTTCTCACGCGCCCCTCTTCAGCGTTAAGCTGGGCATCTGTAGCCACGTAGCCATCTGTTAGCGTTTTAATTGAAAATGTAATGGAATTCTACTTATTAATTGGGCTTGACTCATTCTTCATGCCTTTCTCACTCTGCCTACTCATATGTTCGAATGCATTTCAGCTTACACTCACAAAATCCTCCAACAAAGAGAGGTTCACCGACTTTCCATTCAAAATGGGACGGCTTGCTGTTTTGAGTCTCATGTGAGACCCCTATAATGGGTTTTGCGATGCTAATCAATTTTCGCCAAACCCACCCGCTTCCATGGAGACGGATTTCACGAACGAAAAACTCCACCGAGAAGCATGCGAATCCCCACTCCGGTCTCCTGCTAATAAAGTTTTATGCTCTCTATTCAGGTTTTCATTGTAGTACATGGTGAGAGACAGGTTGTCGAAAGAAAACAACATTGTCAACTGGAGCCATTCGCGGCGGTATAACCATCGGCAGAATGTCATGAAGTGTTTGCGCGTGCGCCGTCAATTGCGGGATTTATACGCAACTACACCCTCATCCGCTTTCTTTCTAGTGAACGCGTAAATGAACATAGCGGCCGCACTCTAGTTCGCGCGTTGAATTGGGCATTCGAGCGCGTAAAGTGTAATTTGCATGAAGAACAAATGGAAACGGGATAGTGTGCCAACAAAATGTTTATTCACTTGTCGTCGCCGCTGGGTCTTCTGTTGCCCGGAAGCAGACGAACCTTTGTTTCCAGGAGCGTTGGACACCTCGGCACGTGTGACTAACTGTAATGGAATGCCTCAAAGAACTTTGTTGCATTAGGAATCCAGTGGGAACAGGTTTCCACCTTCAAACATGTTGGTGTCCGAACTGCTGAAATGGCGCATATGTTTCGAAAGAGATAATTTTTGTTTTTTACCAGTGTCGGAAAATCGAATGTTACGTTTTCTTCACGCATTCATTAATAGAGACCTTGTTGCAGTCTTTCAATGCCCCCTTTCTCCTGTGCTTCTTAATTAACATCGCAACATCTCTGAGCATCGGGCGACACCCCTCATCGTAGAACGGCGTTGCGAATGGATTTTATTCATGCACGCGAAAATCCTGACTTACTCCCTCACGAGAACGGCTTTCTATCGATTCGAAAAAGCGACCTTGTTGTTTACAGCCTTACAAGCACGTCCCTTAATTGAGTAGTTCAGTAACGCGAATAAGTAACCGCAGCGTTCTCAGATGTGAGCATCGCATAGGTCCATATTTTCTTTCCTGTCTCTATGCTGTTGAGGATACCATTACAGATAAGCAAAGAATATATGGTACGCCATCATGGCTCTCAGTGCATTTGCCAAATTTGCACATGCGGGTAAGATACGCGATATTATGGAGGCAATAATGCAATTAACAATTTCAGGCGTCATCAGTGCCCACATGACAGAAATGCAAGTAGTATTCAGTTTGGAGATGGAAATGCCGCCATTAATCCATATGAGAGAAAGGTTGGTTGAGTCCACGGGTCCTCTAACAATACTTCCATCAGTATTGCAAAACGCACCACTTTCATCTTTCAGCAATATTCAATTGTAAGCAGCGGAGGAGCAGGTAACATCTCAAGAACTAACGCAAATCAACAGAGTTCTTCTATTTTTCAAGCGGACACGGTAGGCTGGAACACTGCTTCTTCGTTACAACCATTGTTAGACACCAAACCGCCCACTAAGTAGTGGTGGAGCCATAAAATTGCCCCCTTTCGACAAGCTGCACCAATCGTCAAGCGAGCAGAGCATCAAAGATAATGCCAAAAATCGATTCATCACATCAGCGGCTTTGAAAAAGAGGCAACAACAGTCATCGGTAATTCGAACAGTAATAACAGCACAAGCAACAACACATTTAGATTTTTGACACCTCCAGCAGTAACGTAACTGCACGAAGCTCTAGAAATACGGAAGGAAACAAGAATGTTCGAGGTAACGGCAATCTTACAGACATATGGGCAGGAATTAATGGAAATCTAGGAAAACAAACCGCTTCGTCACATCACAATATCTTTGCAGGGAGCGAAACTCCACCGATAAACGCTCATCGCTTGCCGGCAAAGGTGACTCTTTTTCTTTACGTTTAAACACCACACAAGGTTCAGCTGAACGGAAGACCGCCAAGCCAAAAAGCAAAACATAATAACTCGGAATTGTGGCAGGTAAGATAAACCAATTGCGAACCACGCTATTTAACTTTAGACATATACCGTTCCAATTGAGCAAGGAGGGACAAACATCACAACGCAGACTGCTAAGAACGAAAAGAAAACAACGTTCAGCCACGTAGAAAACTTATCAGAAGACGCTTCAGTAAATCAAAGAAACCGTTCTGCAAAGCCGGAGAGATCCGATCCAACACTAAATGGTGAAGGAATGGTCACTCCAGAAACCCAAAACACACAAAACTACCAGCAAAGTAGGGGTGAGCGATACGAGCCAAAGAAGCACAGGAGTTCGGACATTTGGAAGCAAGACGGCAAAATACAATCTACGACTATAAGTCGGAATGATTATTCGCCGAAGCAAGGGGAGCGATACGAGACCGTGCGTCCTAAGGACTCAAATATTCTAAGGGGGGATGGAACGTTCACGTCCGAGACCCAAACCACAAGAGAGTACCAGCAGAAGAAGGGTGAACGATATGAACCGAAGAAGCATGGAAGTTCTGAGATTTGGAAGAACAATGGTACCATAGAATCAACTACTGTAAATCGAAAAGAATACTCGGCGAAGCAAGGGGAACGATTAGTAGCCGTTCGTCCCAAAGATTCCGATCTTTTGAAGGCCGAAGGAGCATTTGCTGCAGAAACCCAGACCGCACGAGAATATCAGCAGAAGAAGGGTGAACGATACGAGCCGAAGAAACATGAAAGTTCCGAGCTTTGGAAACGCGATGGTAAAATACAATCTACGACAATAAGCCGGAATGATTATTCGCCGAAGCAAGGGGAGCGATACGAGACCGTGCGTCCTAAGGACTCAAATATTCTAAAGGGTGATGGAACGTTCACTTCCGAGACGCAGACCACAAGGGAGTACCAGCAGAAGAAGGGTGAACGATATGAACCGAAGAAGCATAAAAGTTCGGAGATTTGGAGGAAGGATGGTACTATGGAGTCAACCACCGTAAATCGAAATGAGTACTCAGCAAAGCAAGGTGAACGATTAGAAGCGATTCGGCCAAAAGATTCCGATCTTTTGAAGGGCAAAGGAGCGTTTGTTACAAAAACCCAGACAGCTCTTGAGTACCAACAGAAGAAGGGTGACCGATACGATCCAAAGAAGCATGAGAGTTCTGAGATTTGGAACAACAAAGGAGCCATGGAGTCAACTACAGTGAATCGAAACGAGTATTCAGCGAAGCAAGGGGAACGGTACGAAACCGTGCGACCCACAGATTCGGAGATACTCAGAGGCGACGGAACCTTCGTTGCGGAAACCCAGACAGCTCTTGAGTACCAGCACAAGAAGGGTGAACGATACGAGCCGAAGAAACACGGGAGTTCGGAAATTTGGAGGAAGGATGGTACTATGGAGTCAACTACAGTGAGTCGAAACGAATATTCGACTAAGCAAGGGGAGCGATACGAGGCCGCACGCCCTCAGGACTCAAATATTCTGAAGGGTGATGGAACTTTCGCTTCCGAGACCCAGACGTCAAGGGAGTACCAGCAGAAGAAGGGTGAACGATATGAACCGAAGAAGCATGAGAGTTCGGAGATTTGGAAGAATGAAGGAGCCATGGAGTCCAGTACTGTAAACCGAAACGAGTACTCGGCGAAGCAAGGGGAACGATTAGTAGCCGTGCGTCCCAAGGATTCCGATTTATTGAAAGCTGAAGGAGAGTTTGCTGCAGAAACCCAGGCAGCTCTTGAGTACCAACAGAAGAAGGGTGAACGCTATGAACCGAAGAAGCATGAAAGTTCGGAGATTTGGAGGAAGGATGGTACTATGGAGTCAACCACCGTAAATCAAAATGAGTACTCAGCAAAGCAAGGTGAACGATACGAAGCCGTACGACCCACGGATTCGGACATACTCAAAGGCGACGGAATCTTCGCTGCTGAAACCCATACAGCTCTTGAGTACCAGCACAAGAAAGGTGACCGATACGAGCCGAAGAAGCACGGGAGTTCCGAAATTTGGAAGAACGAAGAAGCCATGGAGTCAAGTACTGTAAACCGAAACGAATACTCCTCGAAGCAAGTGGAACGACCGGAAGCCGTTCGTCCCAAGGATTCCGATCTTTTGAAGGGCGAAGGATCATTTGCTACGGAAACCCAGACCACAACAGAGTACCAGCAGAAGAAGGGTGAACGATACGAGCCGAAGAAACACGGGAGTTCGGAGATTTGGAAGAATGCCGGCATCATGGAGTCGACTACAGTAAATAAAAATGAATATTCGACTAAGCAAGGGGAGCGATACGAGGCCGTACGCCCTCAGGACTCCAATATTCTGAAGGGTGATGGAACGTTCACTTCAGAAACCCAGACCACAAGGGAGTACCAGCAGAAGAAGGGTGAACGATATGAACCGAAGAAGCATGAGAGTTCGGAGATTTGGAAGAATGAAGGAGCCATGGAGTCGGCTACTGTAAATCGAAACGACTACTCGTCAAAGCAAGGGGAACGCTTTGAGACCGTGCGGCCCAAAGATTCCGACCTCTTGAAGGGCGAAGGAGCCTTTGCTACAGAAACCCAGACAGCTCTTGAGTACCAGCACAAGAAGGGTGACCGATACGAGCCAAAGAAGCATGAGAGTTCCGAAATTTGGAAGAACGAAGAAGCCATGGAGTCAAGTACTGTAAACCGAAAAGAGTACTCGGCGAAGCAAGTAGAACGACTGGAAGCCGTGCGTCCCAAAGATTCCGATCTTTTGAAGGCCGAAGGATCATTTGCTACGGAAACCCAGAATACAAGGGAATACAAGCAGAAGAAGGGTGAACGCTATGAACCGAAGAAGCATGAAAGTTCGGAGATTTGGACGAAGGATGGTACTATGGAGGCAACCACCGTAAATCGAAATGAGTACTCAGCAAAGCAAGGTGAACGATACGAAGTCGTTCGACCCACGGATTCGGACATACTCAGAGGCGACGGAACCTTCGTTGCGGAAACCCAAACAGCTCTTGAGTACCAGCACAAGAAGGGTGAACGATACGAGCCGAAGAAGCATGAGAGTTCTGAAATTTGGAGGAAGGATGGTACTATGGAGTCAACTACTGTAAATCGAAACGACTTTTCCTCTAAACAAGGGGAACGATTAGAAGCGATTCGGCCAAAAGATTCTGATCTCTTGAAAGGGATAGGAGCTTTTGCTACAGAAACCCAGACAGCTCTTGAGTACCAGCACAAGAAAGGTGACCGATACGATCCGAAGAAGCATGAGAGTTCTGAGATCTGGAAGAACGAAGGAGCCATAGAGTCAAGTACTGTAAATCGAAACGAGTACTCGGCAAAGCAAGGGGAACGATTAGTAGCCGTTCGTCCCAAAGATTCCGATCTTTTGAAGGCTGAAGGAGCATTCGCTACGGAAACCCAGACTTCACGGGAGTACCAACAGAAGAAGGGTGAACAATACGATCCGAAAAAACATGAGAGTTCTGAGATTTGGAAGAATGACGGTACCATGGAGTCGACTACAATGAATCGAAACGAGTACTCGGCGAAGCAAGGGGAACGGTACGAAACCGTACGACCCACGGATTCGGACATACTCAAAGGCGACGGAATCTTCGCTGCTGAAACCCATACAGCTCTTGAGTACCAGCACAAGAAAGGTGACCGATACGAGCCGAAGAAGCACGGGAGTTCCGAAATTTGGAAGAACGAAGAAGCCATGGAGTCAAGTACTGTAAACCGAAACGAATATTCGTTGAAGCAGGGGGGACGATTGGAAGCTGTTCGTCCCAAGGATTCCGACGTTCTAAAGGGCGAAGGAGCGTTCGCTACAGAAACCCACACAGCTCTTGAGTACCAGCACAAGAAGGGTGAGCGATACGATCCGAAGAAACACAAGAGCTCCGACCTTTGGAAAAACGATGGTGTCATGGAGTCAGTTACAGTAAACCGAAGCGAATACTCGCCCAAGCAAGGACAACGACCGGGAGTCGTCCGTCCTAAGGATTCCAATCTGCTCAAGGGCGACGAAACATCCGGTAATGAATCCACGCCGACTACAGTAAATCAAGCTGAATATGTGGCGAAGCAAAGCGAAAAGTGTGCTCCAATCAAACCTAAAGTCGCTGAGCTTTTTGAACGAAGTGATCAGCAACACGGTTATAATACAGTATACGGTTCGGACTATGCCGACAAGAAGTATAACGAGATCGTTTCACGTGTGGACAAAGAAAGGGTAAGCTGCCTCTTGTCCATTACCTTTAACACCTGAAGTAGGTTTCCAATCGAAATGCCCATCAACACATTTATGATGAAGGTGCTCCGGTGCCAGGTTCATATGAACCTTCTGAGTATCAACTTGCCTTTAACGAGACCGGACAATATGTGAATTCCCGTCCTCGTGTTGTAATACCGCAATCAACTCTTAAGACGGATGGAGTTATGGATCTACGCAGCGGCTACCGCGAGGTTGGTCCTTACCTTAAACAGGGAGATATTTTATTACACAGGAATTCCACCACACCGCCAAACCGTGCATTGCCGCTGAACTCTTGGATTCCCTGAAGCAGCATGAACCCAAAACAAAACATTTCGAATTTCGACAGACAAAGCAGGGACATCACTTCTACGTGCCTAAGGATGAAGAAAAGGGTGAATTGACCGATACGTCGCTCATCTGATGTAATTCCACGAGAGCAGAAATAAAGTTTACCAACAACCCACATGACCAAACTATTCAGTCGACGGCCTGACATCATCACGAATACTTTCAAAAAACGCAACAACGTCATTCTTAACCTTCGACATTGGCGGGACACAGTGTCCTCCCGCGTGTAGAACAATTCGTGGCTCCGGGTCCACAAATGCTTCAACCAATTTCTCGCTGCGTGATGCGTGGACTATCTGAATGAAGGATAGTTGTACCATGTCTTGGATGCTCTATATTTAACTCACTTCATCGCTCGTTCCATAGATGTGGAGCGTCGGTAGACCTCTAATCGTAACAGCGTTGTATGTGTCGTGAACTGTCGATAGCGATTTAAAGCCTGCCACGATTATTGCAAATTTGAACAATCCATCCTCGTTGTTGGGTGTTTCGGTGCTGGATCGGTCAGAAGCGGCAAGCAAATGAGCCATAGAGGCCCCTTGACTGAACCCCATTATTCCATCGTAAGGTCCCTAAAAGCATGACGCATTTATTAACCGATACAGGGTCAGATAGCGTTAAACGAACGTTTTGTCGAAGGTGCGCAATGACTTGATCCTTGGATAAAGAAAATCCGTCAGCTATTTGCGTTTCGTCACGCGAAGAAAATGTCCTCTCCGCCTTAGAAAACCACCAAGCTCGCGGTGTATTTTTCTCTAAAATTATTGGTTGGACAACAATGCTGAAACTGACATGCGATTACCATCATCATTTCCACTCGAAGAGCCATCTGAAACACATCGCATAAAGCTGTATGACATCGACCCCACAAAACCAAATTATTACCATTATTAGCCTGAGTATCTATCTCAGGGACATGTGGAGCGTCGATAAACTCTAAAAGTATTTTTAGCTCATATTGTGATAATAGCGAACAAACCAAAAGTGGCATATTTCTGGAAGGCTTTCCGGAAAGCTCCTGTTTTCTCACGGAACATGGCAGCATTCTGACGATAGCCATGCAGGCATAAGATCTAAAAAGCGGACAATGGGATAGGCCGTCAAATTCTGTATACCTTCATCTTCCTTTTTGGTGATCCGTTTATAGTCATCGTGCCGAATGTAGCCCAAGTTTTCTTCTGAAAGCACGAAAAATTAAGCAAAACAACTTTGCGACACACGAAATAAATGCGTGACACGACCAGTCTTGCAGAGAAAGGGTGGTCAGAAATATATACAACGAGAAACCGGGTTTTAACCTAACTCACATACAGGATTTACCGTAAGTCGAAGGCTTCTTCTCGAAGCTATTCCCACATGAGGCGCAGAGCTGTTAGACATACAGTATCACATATCGCCGTTTTCAGGCAGGCATTGGCGAAGTGCTATTCTCGGGTGCCAAGTGATTTCCTTTCGTGGTGGGAGCCCAGGTCCACGACGGCGCGAAGATTGGCTAGGCTCGAAATCTGCTGAATTCGTGGGGTACTTCTTTCGAAAAAAAAATTTTTGAAATTTGAGTAGAGTTAGGGCCGACGTACCTGTCGAATCTCCGAAATCGTGTGGTTGGTTGCTTCGGTTTCTTGGGTCAAAAGGGGTTTTGTTCCCTTAATGTCTTCTGATTGTATGTGCAACATCTGGCAAGTATTGTTTGTTGCAAATTCAATTCTGCGTTGAAGTTTACTCAAGTCTTGTAAACAAATTTACAGCATCGTATAGTCAATGTTCAGTTCCATGAGGAGCCAACGGATAAGCAGTACAATCACAGAGACAGCAGGGAGAAAAAAGAACGAGATAGAGATAGTGTACATTTGAGAAGAACGGAAGACTTAAAATTGATGGTAAAAGTTGATCACTAAATCGGTGATTCGGTTTTGCATCTTCAGCACACAAAGAGTTGCAGTTCGAGTTGCTTTCAGCGATGTTGAAGCAATATTGTATCAGTCAGCATACATAAGTGATCATATGTGCCTCCTTGTTTTTCATTAATTCAGTACTTAACGCTCAATTGTGTGGGTATTTCAATTTATTTCACAATAAAAAAAGAATACGAGAAAATGAAATGACTAGATTCTTCAGTGTAGACTGTGAAGCTCTCTCTTCGATCTAATGCTATCGTTGCTGATTACGGAGAGGTGCTTCATCTGGTCAGGCGAGTTCGAGTAGACAGATACAGGGTTCGAATGAAAGGTTCTGCCGAAGAACTCATTGTTCGATATCCGAAAAACGACGTCGTCGTTTGGACTATGCGAATCCGTGCGGTGTACCGCTGTGGGACCGTACTGATTGGATCTGTTATTCTGCAAAGCGGTCCAACTGTGGATACTGTAACCGCGGTTACCTTTTTGAATGAAGCGTATGACGCGAATGAACTTCGGCGATCATCATTCTCTCTGAACAGAAATTGTGGTTCCGGTTGAGATATTTTGAACTCTACAATTCTATATAACTAAACGTAAAAAAGTAACTAATTCACCTGTGCGTGGATTGTCGAAGTCAACGCTTTCGATCCAGAATTCATTTGTTTCTGAAGCCGGCAACGAAGACGACTTTTGTCGTCGCTTCTTCTTTGAGCAACGTTTAACACACAAACCGACATTTAGAAGGCAACCGCCTATAAACAAAAAGCAGAGACAAAGACACATTCTGTACAATATGATAAGCTCTTTGGAAAGTTGACAACTGGCGTCAGGTTGATCTTCTGAAATTATCGCCTATGAGTGTCTAGGAGGAACGAGAACGGTTTCACCAAAAATCCCTGGACGCAGGTCTGCCTGACGTCGATCGACTACTTTTACGGAAGTTGAGGCAACTGCGGTGATGCGACCTGACATCTCAGTGCCAGTTAATAAGTCTTCTGTTTTGTCGTCTTCTAGATCCTTTATTGGTTCGTCCTGCGCTCCATCGCAAAAGTGCTAAATTTGCCAGTGTCGGTACCAAACCCATCCAATATATGTATACCTTGCACATATGTGGTGCAGAACATGTGGATACGGTACAGTCTATGCGTAATGCCTCGTCGTCGGGAAAGCGGAACATGGATGGAAGTTTGGCGGTGGCTATGCCGTTGTCATATTGAAAGGCAGACATAACACTTGGCGAAGTCGGACATCCTTTATCGTCTGTCAGCTGTAATATGCTCCTCTTAGTTTCATGTGGGATGGTAGTTCACCTACGGCAACGACCGTCAAGTCCTGAGCAACTGCTTGACACTTCTTCACCTTGTATCGAACTCCAAAGCCGTCTTGCTTGTCGTTCAGTATTTGAAGCTTGAGGAAACAACTGGATCCATACAAGATCTCATCAACTTCTCTTTCCTCTCTCTCCAAATATATTCTAAAATTGTCCGGAACACGCAGGGTATACTCTCTGAAACGTGCATTCATAAAAGTTTTTGTTAAAACGCTGCTTTACATGCTGCTGGTGTTAAAGTCGTCATTTGAAAATTCAACCTCACTGTCCGTTGTCGGTGCGCATGATATTTGAAACACCGCGTCTTGCTCAAGAATGAGCACTTGGTGTTCGTGGACTTCCAATTCAAAACTCAACGAACCCGTAATCTGAAATTTACACGTCGGAGGTCTATATAGGTCGGCTGAACTCACTTGATTTGGGGTAATATTGCAGTTTTTTAGATCCTCCAGGGACCAACTCCACTGTATATTAGTCTCTCCGGTGCCGTTTTGAGCACATAAACGGGAATCCTTAGCGTGCACAATGCCATGGAATGGCGCAGAAGTCGACAAAACGACAGTGACCCGTTCTCGGTCGCATATCCACTTAACTGGAATGTGTAGATGGTGTTATGTTTCTAAGGAAATTACAAGATCTTTACCGTCAGTGGCGAAATCCGTTGCAAGAACATTGTGGACCAGAATGAAGACCTGAAGAAGACAGATACTTCTCATTTCTCAAACACCACACTTACTAGGATCAAATGCGCCTGGTTTCCCATTCCTTTCCAGTCACATTTAGCTAGTTCTTCGAAAATGTAGGAAATTCCATCAGAGCGATCAGCCCAGGAGAAGCTATAACGAAAGGGAAGACTAGTGTAGAGTACGTCCAGCAACCACTGCACTCTCACTCAAGAGACTACTCGACAAGGATTCGCATATTCTAATTGGCCAACGTGCCGGAGAACGCTTCGCATTAACTTGTGCAAAGTTCCGTAGACCGGAACTTTGTCACGACTCACTAGTGCATACGAAGCGCGCACAGCGATTTGCATAGTTATACGCGCGTCTAAATAAGTCATTGGAGTAATCCTGAAGAGATCTTATCGGCGGCCACTCCATGTTTCCAACGACGCGCCGAAGTTATTAAACCTCGAGAAGCACTGCTTTGCACGACGGATTGAACAACCACAGCTGTCCTTTCCGTGTCTCGCGCACGTAAAATGATAATGGGAAGGGCCGTGTAATCGTTGCATAAAAAATTTAAGAACAGTTTAATATTAAGCAGTGCGCACCCTCAGCGCGAGTCCTGACTAGGCCGATTGTGAGAAACAACATGTGTCTCGCAGATCGCCATCTACACGGAACGAGTCCATTCACATTGAATGCAAGAGTGCTACACGGAATCTAATTGAGACAATGAGTTGGGAATCCTGTTCGAATTTCCCGTTTTCACTCCATGTAGATGCAAAGAGGCAAATGCGCGTCGGATTACAGGACGCACCGTAAGGAAAATGTAACTCGTAAAGCCGAAGGAGAACAGGAAGTTATCTCACTGTGCAATAATGACGCCGCCGAGGAAAATAACTATGACCTCAATTGGAGCCGATTGACTGCGCCGAGGTTAAGACGGCGGACGACTATACCGTGCGGGGAAAGTACGAGGAAAGTGTGGAAATGTGCCGCGCGCGTCCACTGGCCATCTGCAAGGGTGCTAGAACTAATGATGATACAGCAGCTTTAGATCTTCGGGCGCTAATGAAGAGAAGACGACACCCTACCAGAGGTCAGCCGGAATCGTGTGCCGAAAAACATGCGCATCATCCAATTATCCAACATCGGCCATTCGTAAACAGAACTGCAACCAGATGGTAAGGCCAATTGGCGAGGCGCACGCCAAGAGGCCAGTTGCTAATTGTCAAAGCCGTCGTACCGCTCGGGTTGAACTGCTCGAAAACCATCGCTTTATTGACACCTTGTCTCAGCACACAATCAAAGTGCCAATAAAATAAGCCTCACTTGAAATTTAAACATCAGAACCGAGTGTTAGTGTTAATTGCTACGCCTTAATAAATGTGCATTCAGCAAAATGGTGTCCTTTGCAACTCATCCCAAGCGAAAAGGGGCGCGCTTCTGGTGCTTAGAGCCGTCAGACCGTTTGCCGAGTCGCATCATCGCCCTCTTTCCCAACCGCATCATCGCACGCTTCTCGACCAAGTTTTCCGAGTAGTCGGTGAACTCCTGCGGCGTGAAGTAGTCGCCGTATAGCTGTGGAACCAGCTCTGCAAAAGTGAATTGAGCGATGTGTTGCTGTGAAGGATGGTTACCTGGTTGGGCGACTTGGGGAAATCCGGCAACAAAGGCGTACAGACAAAGGATTGACAATGAAATGAGAGAAGCAATGATCATGTTGGTCTGGAGCAGGAAGGTGAGCCCTGAAACCGAAGCGTCTGTCAATGGAAACCGTGAGTGCATACAAAAGCGCGAGAAAGACTAGATCGTTGGTACGAACTAAGCAATACGGTCGTCACCTAGGCTCTACAATACAGTGGTTCTTCTCCGAACCTTCTGGTCGTGGCATTTGCAACGAATGAAATGAAAGTGAAATGAACAGCTCGAAAGCGTCCAAAAATTAAATGCCGTAAAAACGTAATAAACTGATAAAGGCAGTTGAATTCCGTCGTTTGGTTCAAAACAATTCACGTTTAAATGCTTGAACCGATGTTCATCAGAGACCAAAAGGCGGTTTCTTCGGAATAGGCAAGGGTCGCAGGGAGGGGCTCCAAAATATTCAAATCCTATCTGGAAATCATCACGCTTCCGCCAAGAAGTGATAAATTGAGCGAAACCAGCGGCGGTGCAAGAGAGACAATATTCAAATGGCAGTTGGAGAATAATTGCCACAGACGTCTTATGTTCTGATTTCCGCCTAGAGGGCGTTCACTTCGGTGTCCCCGTATAGCAACTTGGCCATCCATGATTTCTCTTGGGGAGTATTGTAGAGTTAATTAAGGCTGCATCGTAAAAATCGACATAGGCTTTTGAGGTCGTGACTGCAGAAGTGCGTGAACAAAAAGCCAAGCACTCTATAACCTTCGGCACCGAGGACATATTTCCTTGTCGACGGCCACAGTATGACGTTGCAAAGAATTAGGGAAACACCAGTACACCACAGTGCGTCGTGACGAAAAAGATGGAGCGACTGAGTGGGTTGTGCGAAGGCGCAATTGCTCGTCACTGTCCCCATGCATTTGTAATCGGAACAGTGCTAATTACGCGCCGATAAAGGACCCCGCATCTTTCTTTGTAACACAAATTAATGTTTGATTAGCTGGTCACCAAATGGGGGCTCCTTTTGATTCGCAACTTCCAACTAGGGAGCCTCGTTGAAAGTTGAAAGGCAGGGCAGGGTTCTCATGGCGTTCGTAATTTGGCAATTCAGTGAACATATTTTAATTAAAATATGAATACATCAGATTGGGCAGCATGAGTGTACGAAAGTGCTACGTTTTGCACGGCTCGCAGTAGAGGAGACCAAGCGGCATAGGCCACATCCATTGGGGCAGCGTCAGAGAGTGCCCATGTCCGAAGAGCCCTGACCAGACAAGCCCAGATCTTCTATATACATTTCAGTGGGTTTTTGAAAATTCCCCCTAATTAATAGTCGAGTGCTCCTGTTTTGTTGTTTTTGCAATCGTATTTTGCGGCAGCCACTGTCCGGAGCGTCTGAGGATCCAACGGGCAAAACAGGCCGCGACAATGTCTCCTTTAAATTTGCCCTGATTGTCTCATTGTCTTGAAACAAAGTGCTCGAGTTGTAGGTGGCCAGACATGAACACTGAATGCATGAAAGATGTATCGATATATCACACTACCGCCTTCATAACCGGAGAACAATAGAATGATGATCAAGACTGGAAAGCCGAGCGGCTGCAGGACGCCCTGATTTTGGCGAGCTTCAAGAAGCAAGTAATGGGGAAGAAACACGCGGATGAGGAGAAGATCATGTCAAGAAGTATTCATCGATGTCTTTGACTAAAGGGTGCGATTGAGTCCACAGAAAGGTACAAACAAGGGGGAACTAGTGAAATGACGATGACGCGCACGAAACGAATTGAGCAATGTACTATACAAACGTGAGACTGACACCGTATTACTGTACATGAGAGGTATGAGAACTGTGGGGCAACGGTCGAGTTTCTATGATACAGATGTCATTCAAGCCGCCAATGCGTTCGGCACTCGACATTGCGCTGGAGCCTCCGCGTCCGCTTGACGTTTGAGAACCACACGAATGCCGTCGACCGGTGGCCGCCACGTTGACCGTTGTTCTAGGGGACGTCACTCCTGAAACGTTCGTCTTAGTACTACAGGTGTCGTTGCGCGGCGTTGATTGTTTTGTTTAACGGCTCAACTAAGCGCTCAAGGAAACACACCAATCGGATCGCTAGCTATCAAGTTTTGATACACGTTCGGCGTGTCCGGCTTTTCCAACGAAAAGCTCGTCGGGCGAATGATGGCATAATTATTTGCCCCGTGATCATCGGATACTGTGAAACACTTCACTGGATGTCCACTGTGCGCCGACGGAGCTTTGTAGACTGGGGCGTACTGTGACCCCGCGCCACTAAGCAGCGCGCTTGTCTCCGAGTCTTCGTCGTCGCTTTCCTTCTCTTCCTCTTCATCACTGTCCTCAGCTGACTCGTTGTCAATGGGCTGTAAGAGTGGGAAAATGGGCGTTGTCGGTCTTCGTGCTAGCCTTACCTGATAAGGAAGTTTCACCGGTTCAGATAGGGGACGGACTCTGTGAGGAGGCTTCAACGCTCCGTGCAGCACAGCCTCCCGCTCCCGGTCGGGAAGTGGTGGAGGCGGCGCCAGCTCGTGGATGGTTTCTGTGTCCATAACTTTCTGTAATGCGTTGTTCGAACAGGCATTGTAAATAAAGCCACTTACCGGCTCACTTGCAGCAAGCAGGTACTCGAAGTAGTCGACGATGGTGGCAAACGAAGGACGTGTGATTGGGTTCTCCTGCCAACAGCCCACCATGACAGCGTACACCTCTTCTGGACAGTTGTGAGGATTCTCCATCCGGTATCCTTTCTTCAGACAGGAATACAACTCGGGCATTGCTGTCGACGGGTAAGGTGTACCACCCATGGTCATTATCTCCCAGAGGAGGATACCGTATGACCAGCTGAAATTCGATTTTCAATTGTGTTTTAAGCAGATGTGGCACTTACACATCGCTATGGACGGTGTACACGTGTGAGTCCAGTGCTTCCAGAGCCATCCACTTTATAGGCAACCGACCATTGCCTTTCTTACGGTAGTAGTCGTGGTAGTGGACGTCACGAGACAATCCGAAGTCCGAGATTTTCAAGGCGCAGTCTTTGGCAACGAGCACATTGCGAGCGGCGAGATCTCGGTGAAGAATCTAAATGTCATGTTTACACGCACACTTTTATCCCTAATTACTTTTTTGCTCGACAGATACTCCATGCCTTGCGCCACTTGGAAGGCGAAGTCCACGAGATGTCGCGTGGTCATGCATTTGATAACCCGTTTGTCCTCTTGTGGTGTCTCGCCGCTTTTGAGACGACGAGGTTGCAAGTAGTTGTCCTCGACACTGGTGTCAATTTCAGTCTCTCGTGGACGATGAGCCCGTAGGAAGTCCCTGAGGAGAGACAGTAGGGCCAATGGAAGAGCAGGGTTACCTGAGATTGCCATGGACACAAAGTTCAAGCACCACGTAAAGGGGGCCGGAGCCAGTGCAGCATCCGATGAGTTTGATGATGTTCTTGTGCTCCCCAATACGGCAGAAAGTGACCATCTCGCTGCACAAATCGCGCAGCTCCTTTTCTTGCGCACTTGCCTTCAGCTTCTTCACCGCTACAGGGATCTGCAATTCCTTAGGTTCTTTTTATCTATTTCTTTCAATGAACATACGTCTTGACCACCTGGGTAGTTGGGACGGAGAATTCCCTTCCACACTTCTCCGAAGGCCCCTTCGCCGATGATGTTTTTGAGTTGCAGCCTAGAGATTAAGTCGTTAAGTGTCATGTTCACTCAAACAAGAAAGGTGACCCTACCGGCTTCTGTCGATTTCGTACGCCGGATCAGCGTTTGTAATGTGATAGTCAGTGAGGAGCGCGAGGTCCGCCGCCATCGGCGTCCTTCCTCCGCGCGGCACCATTGGCTTTATTGTAATGTCGTAGGTGTCCGCGATAGCCGTCCCAAACTCGTTGTCCTTAACCGTCTTTTTGGTTATAATTACCTAAAGACCTTTGCGCAAAGGGACTCTTCTCCGAACGCACCTTCTTTTGATATGGCCGCAAAATGCCTTTCTCAACGTTGATCTGCGAATTTCGGTGTAGTTTCATGTAGATTATGCGGAAGACGCAGATGAAGGTGATGGCCAGCATGACGGAAAGGAGCAAGACGAGAATGATGACCGTCCAAGGGGACTTCTCGTCGTCGGGGTCGCCAGTGGCAATGACCATGGTGTGGAACTCGGTAACCGTCAGGGTAGCCGTTTGCATGGACTGAAAGGGAGGAAGGCCGTCATGTGTGAAGCTCGTTGTCAGATGGGTAACTCACGTAGCCCAGAGAATTTCCAGCAATACACGCGTAGATTCCTTGGTCTTCTGCGGTGACATTGATCATTTCGAGAGTTGTTGACGTGTCGAAATTGTGGACAACAGCTTTCTAAACACATTCTTTTCATGTTTTCTGTCATGTTATTTCTTTAAACTCACGCTGACTTTGGACATATCCGTGAAATTGAACATGTGCTGTCCGTTGGTCTCGTTCACATAGACCAGCGAGTTGTTGTTCTCTTCAAGCCGCACCCACATGAAGTGAGGCGTAAGGTCGGAAATCACCTTGCATGTAAAGTTAACCGTGCTGTTCACGTCGACGGTTTTATTGAGAAGGACGTGCTCCAGAATGATCGGTTTCGAGCGCATACGATCGAAGATGTCCACTCGGTAATGTCTCCTCACTGTGCCTTTCCTGTTGAAAGCCTCAAAGACGCAAATTACAGTTTACATGAGTGGAGTAGACGTCTACCTCACAAGTGTAGTTCCCGGAATCCGATTCAGCTCCGTCTTCCATCTCCAATATCCCGTCTCCGATCTTGTAGTACGCTCCTGTGGCGCGTGTTGTGTTTGCCACGAGCACTTTCTCGTTTTTGTACCATAAGATCTAGAGAGGAAAATGAGATTCGGACATGCTCGGCATGACATACCTGAGGAGCGGGCACACCTCCAACAATGCACTTCAACTGGGCGGTTCTTCCAGACGGCCAGGCATACGTCGACTTTGTGTCCTCTTTCCTGACTTTGAAGTACGGCGCAACGCCTTCTCTGATCGGAGGAGAAAGCCTTTGGACCTTTGGAGCGAACCGCGTCGTAGGAGCTCGAGTGGTTGTCGTCGTCGTCGTAGGCTCTGGAGTTGCTTGTTCACGAGCAGAATCATCGGAGCCCTTTCTACCATCTTCGTGCTCATTTGGGTGATTCACTCCAGCTGGCATCTCTGGCGGATCACCTTGACGTCCGGCGTTGGGATCGTCGCCAAGAAGTGGGGGCTGTTCATCAAGTACCGTTCTCGTTCGTTTCCTCTTTGTTTCCATGTCTAAATCGGACCACCCTTTTAGCGCCTTTCGGAGATAAAGCGTTCGCTGGTAGGAGATGATTGTGGGAAAGAGATGGCTGATGTCGGGAATTCCGTTCTTCACCAGCCAGTCAAAGAGTTTAACGGGATCTGAAATGGGAAGCTCTTACCGGTGCTCTCAGAATCAACATCGTTCGCATGCGAAGGTAGAGAATCATGCAATCGGAGGTGGGGGGAATCAGGCGACGTCACAACTTCCATCGGCGATGAAGGAGGAAGAAAGTCGGTCTGCTGACAGGGCTCTTCAAAACAAGGCGGCTTCAAGAAAGGCGGCCTTTTCAGGAGCAGATCCGTCTGGTACTTCTCACACCGCTCGTTGTTCACGGTGGTCCAGTCTATGTCGGATCTCCTCGGCTCCTTGCCCAGAAACCACACACAGAGACATCTCTCCGGAACATCGTTGGTCTTGAACCCGGGCTTCATGTAATAGTCACAGAAGTCTGAAAGTTCACTCCATGCAGCAGCTCATGCAAGACAACACACCAAACCGTTCCAAACCGCGACTTACCGAGGATCTGTACGGTGAAATTCCTCACGCTTTGGCCCTGGGAGTTCCACACTTTACACGCCCAGTCGCCCTGGTCTCCAATTTCAATTTGCTTGATCTCCAGCGACATCTGTCTCGAGTGCTCCCGGAGACGTCCATTTGTGTTTATGTCCTGATAGCCGAGAAATTTTCCATTTCGGAACCAATGAATTTTTGGTTCCGGTTTGGAAACAGCCTTGCAGGGGAGTGTCTCACTGTCGCCGAGCAGCACAAATCGTTGATTGTGGGTTTTCTGCTGGAATCGAGGAGCACCAGCTAAAAATGAGGAACGTCATCAGGACGCATCACACTCCGGAATGTTTCAAAGATCAATTTGGGAGTCTTTTCGTCGAAATGGACTAACGCCACTTACTGTTTCAGCGCTTCTTTCGCGTGCGCAAGGTAAATGGGCGAACCAATTTCGAGATGTCAGATAGCGAGCGCAAATCGAATCAATTGAAATGACGTGTTCGATTGCACGAAGGGCAAAATCAAGTTTAAGACAATTGAGAAGTACATACTGAGAAAGCTGATGGACGCTTGTGAGACCGATATTGAAAGTAGTAAGGGTAGAAGAAATGCTCTGTAGGAGGTCATTTTGGTTCCGGACAACAGTGACACCGTCGGCTAGGTCACTTCAAACATGTGTTTCTGAAAGCGGGGCTTTACTCAGCTCGTCAGATAGGACAGGAGTAGGAGAGCTCGAAAGGAATGTGCACGTTTTTCGGACTGTTTCATGTGATTCAGTGCACCAAAAAAGGAGGTTACGGAAGGGGATCGGTCACGTAGGTGCACGGCATGGAGGGTGCGCGACACGCTCGAAATTGCGGTTGGCAAGACCACGAGGAGATCTTCGAGAGTGGTTGATGATAGAGTAGAGGTGATAACGCGGGTGACTGACGGGGGTTAGGGGAACCGCGCGAAGGGAGGGGACCGCATACGATTATTACACGGGGCAACGATGGAAGAAGGCGAAACAGGTCCGACTTCTCCGTGTTCGTCGTCGTAGTCAGCCGACTTCGTCGCCTTCTACGGCGCTGACATTGCAAAACACGCAGTTGTGCTCCACGCTAAAGGGCGGCAAGAAGACCGGGCGAAATGGAATGCGCGGTCTCCACCGCTTCGTTATGTGAACCGAGCGGAGGAGCGCATTTGAACATCACAGAAAAATGATGTTGTTGAAATTGACTCCTCCTCTGGCTTCTCGCCGCATTTAATAGCATCTTGCCGTTCGCCGCTTCATCTGCGCATCGTTCGCGCAGATCAAAGGCACATAGGCTGGGTACTTAGCTGCCTGGCCACGGTAATCGGAAGTCGACAATATGGCTGAGATGAGGTTTCGCGCGGGCACTGGCCACGAACAAAGATGAGCCGTTCGGACGCCGAGGAGGACTTGGATCACCCCTCCACTAGGCTAACCTTATGCGCGCGGTGATTTATTGACCCTGCGCACAGTCCGACTTTTTTCCCTTGACGCCAACGGCAACAAATGTCTTTGAGTACAGGCACACACAATGGAAAAGACTGTCAGCGGACAAGCCTCCGGGCAACCTGACCGAGGGACAGCTTCCGCCCCTATAAACAGTGTTGGGAGTGGACAGTAGAACACATATTTATCCCGTGGCAATAAACACAGAACATATGTAATTGAGAGGCTGCGAGAAATGGTCCGTCGTAAAGGCGCAAACGCAGAACTCATCGGGTCAGACGGAAGCAGTAATAAATACGAGAAGACGATCTCGAAGATGACCCCGAAGCGGATAAGGGATTTGCGCTGGACGAGAGGCGATATGATCGGATGGGCCACCGAAACCACGACCGGGTAGGATGACATAAACAACGGCTGATGTGAGTTGAGTGCTCGCTGAGATAAACTCAGACAATCTTTATTTCTGTTCACAATCTTTGTGAAGCCCAGAATCACTTATTTTGACTTCACAAAATTTAAGGGTGCAATTGCTCGGCATTATTTCAGGAATTGATGAGCCGAGCACACTTCCTGGTTTTAATATGAGGGCGCCTTGAAAAGGTTTTATTCTGCCTGTATTGTGAGAGTCTTTGAGCTTGCACCGCTGTTTCCTTATTACGTCTGTTTGTGCTTCACTGTTATCTCCATAAGCCCATTGTTGATTTTCAGCAAATTACGTGGTTATTAGCAGAGGTGGGTTCGGGTCGGGTTTCGGGTCGGGTTTTTCGGGTCGGGTCGGGTTTTCGGACCGGGTTTTTCGGGTTCGGGTCGGGTGTTTCGGGTACCCGAACCCGACCCGAGCTAATAACCAGAGGTGGGTATACCGAATAAAAGTTTCGGGTTCGGGTTCGGGTTTTCGGGTACCCGACCCGATCATTTTTTCGGGTACCCACCTCTGGTTATTAGCTGCTGAACTGGGTAGAAGGTTGTACAATAGAAGTTTGGATCAGCTAAGGTCTTGTTCAAAACGTTTGCGATAAAAGATAAAGCGCGTTTTTTTACAAGAAGCCGCATATAAAATAGTCAACCAATTTTGAGTGAGCATTTTCGAGAAATACCGCGAATAAAGATCGTATTAAGAACAAGGTCAGCAAACTTGCAACAAGGTCAGCAAAAAACCGTTACGATGTGAGAGCTAAACATTTAGAGCCCACAGGCTTTACAATTTCATGTTCCTTTTGTTCTCCCGTCTTCGGGGAAAGACAATGTAACTATTCAGGTTCCTAAAACGACCAGCGCTACATGAAAGTGATTGGCGAATGAACACCATTGGTTCTTGTCACCTTGCATTCTATTTGAGCCAACATAAATTAACAGTCACAAGTAGCATGACAAGCGAAGAGTGGAGCCCTCTTCTGGAATAGAACCAGACGACAGTTCCACGAGATACATGTAATGTAGACGGAGAGGAACTCGTAAAAATTCGAGAAAGTGCAGCAAGAGACAAGCAAGAGAGTGACTATAAACAGTAAATGATCGATTTTGCGAAAGACAAAACGGAGCTCTACTGCGTGAGCATAACTACCTGGGCTGGAGGGGCAAAGAGTCACAACAACGCAAGTGTGGAGCGGTCGCCTACCGCTCGGCACATCGTAAATTAGTTGCAACACATTTTTACAATTGATGGAGGAAGATAATGGCTTTTCTTTCAATAACACATCATAACACATATGGTCCCCGTCGGC
The DNA here is from genome assembly GCA_016648015.1 of Steinernema khuongi. Taxonomy (NCBI): domain Eukaryota; kingdom Metazoa; phylum Nematoda; class Chromadorea; order Rhabditida; family Steinernematidae; genus Steinernema; species Steinernema khuongi. Next base: position 86,521 of record JADLIF010003331.1, read on the forward strand.
TTCCGTTTCCTCTGTGCGCCTTGGCGAATGCCCGCGGCCGATGCATTTATCATATGCGCCCCCGTTCCTCCGTGCACAGTCCAGGGACGGCGCCGATATTTGTATGTGTAGTATTTCGACAGATTTCGCTAGTCGCTATCTGATGCTTGTTTGTCTTGATCTGTGAGGTACACATCGAAGTGTCTTGGCTGCGGAAAACAGCATCCATAGAGTAGGACTACTTTGAATTCTGGGTGTTCTGAAACACTTACAAGAAGTGAACAGTGCACCTTCACTCGTCGTTGTTTCGTACCTTATCAACAATCACAAATCTGCAAAACTTAGGTTTTCACTACAGTAACCGGTATTTTTTTCGATCTCTGACCTCTTTTTTTCTTTTCCGTTTTTTATTTACATCTTCTGGGGAACAGCTACGATGTTAAGAACGTAACTTTGAGAAATTTCTTTTGTGACAAGAAGCTTTCAGGTACTCCCCCATATTTAGCAGAATATTTTTTTGAATATGTTTTTTGATCTCCTTTATTTTTCTTTCCAAATATTGCCTCGGTGTGACAACGAAAAAAAGGAAAAAAATGAAACAAATAAAAAAAGCAAACCGGTCACTCCTGCAACTTTCCGTCCAACTTCTTTAGAATATCAAGTGTGTCGCTTTCTTCGATCTAATCAACGATATTGCATTTGGACCCATATTATTTTTACATGCATAATTAGCGGATATTTCACATATAGGTTTGTAAATACTTTTGACTATTTGACGCTTCCTGTAATGCACTGAATGGAACAATTAACAGCTCGACGAATTACATAACAACTAATACAGTACATTTGTTTAAGCAGCAAGGTGTTCCAGCTCGACATCGGACAGCGCGTCTTCCCTGTTCCGGTGTCCCACTTCGCGAGAGTTGATGTACCTCAAAGGCAAGCTGATCACACCGCTCAGTGTCATCATCGTGCCCATCACATAGAATGAAAGATCGTAGTTACCCGTTACGTCAGAGAGAAAGGCTGAAAGTGGAAGTGTGAACGAGGGCAGAGTGCCTCAACTTCTTTACCTGCGAAAGGCGGCCCCACCAGGGCGGCAACGCCCATAAAGAGAAGAAGAATACCATAGGCATTTGTAAGTTTTTCTAGGCCCAGCAGTTCTACACAGATCACAGAACGTAGGGCAGCGAAGCAAGCTGAAATTCCGTTTTTTCCTTGTGGAAGTGCTGTGTGTTGTACTAACCAACTCCAAAGGCAAAAGGCACACAATAGGCGACGAACATCCAGAAGCCCGAAAGGAATGGAACTGCCACAGTGGCCACTCCACCAATGATAACAGCCAAGTTTGACACCATAAGTGGATCGACATTGGGATGATCGGAGATGATGCTGGATGGAGTGTATTGGAGAAAGCGAGTAGCACACTTACCCACAGGCGACGCGGGCTATGATGTTGATGATGCCCAGTGTCATGAGAAGGTACGACTGTTCTTCTTCAGTTGCACCCTTCAATCCTGCCTGCTTCCCAAGGAAGATGAACGGAACGAAGAAACAGGAGAGAGTGAGGAACCCACTGAAAGCCAAAATCAAGAAACTGGGGCTTTTAAGCAGCGAAACGTCGAGCATTGATCTGAGGGCCTGCAAATTTCTGTTAACATTCATGTCACAGTAAGCTGCATCTACCGCACTGATTCCGGCACTCCACGTGATGCCACTTGAGGAGCCGAGCTCCTCTGCTGGTGGCAACATTTGAGTGCTCAGGTAGATGGAGGACTTGTGATCGATCATCGATTGACAACGGCTACGCATTTCGGCGGTGATATGCGCTAAATGCGATCTTTGTTTCAGTGCTTGAGATCATTGTGAACATACGCGCACCACCAGTTCGTGCCGCCAAGTGCGTAGTGGATCCAGGGTAGAAAATGTTCATCCTTGACAGAGGTCGATTAAGATCTGCGACGCTCTCTTTGCTCACAATAGTTGCCAAATCGCGATGCGACCAAAGGTCAGTTTGCTGAAACGAACGTGATCTACACTGAATGTGTGGATCCGCTAAGGGCTCCTGCTGCATAATTTTGGAGCGACCCTTTGCAGACATAGCAACCTACATTTCGACGATTCGCATTGAGTTCAATGGTGGAGAGGAACGGTCGCCCGTTAAGCTGAATGTTCGCCGATCCGTTCCGTTCCTTCGGTTGGAACCGCTCAATTGCAACTCCTCCTGCCACGTGTGGACTGTCTGTTGTCTCTGCGGCGATGGCGAACTTCTCGTGGGACCCTAGACCTTTCAGCTCATGCTCGCATTTCTCCATGTAGTCAGTGGCAATATTTGTCACTTCTTCTACTTGAGTCTGTGTCGGTTGCAGAGTTTTGAACACCAGGCCACAGAAAAAACATAGGAGAGTGATCAAAGCGATGACCACAAGGAACGTCCTCCATTCGTTGTTGGCCAAATGCAGAATAAGAGGGTTTAACTGCAATGGAAAAACGAGTTTGCGTCGTGCGCCAGAGGGAATGATATACCCAGGCGAAGAAGGTGGTTCCGATTCCAGAGCCACACACGGCAAGTCCTGTAGCAAGGGCTCGTTTCTCGTCAAAATACTGACTGACGATGACGATTGCAGGAAGGAAGATTAACCCAAAGCCGATGCCTTTAAACTGAAAGTTTGCAAAAACAGGACACATTTCGAGTACTCACCTCCGATGACACCGAAAGTGAGATATAGCACTGGCAATGCTGGCACGAGCACACTGAGAAGGAATCCGGCCGCAGCAATGACAGATCCAGCACAGGCGACTACATTGCAGCCAAAATGGTTCGCCAATGCACTGGCAAGAGGACCTGAATGATCGGTCAAGTTTGGTCATTTGCAAGGCGACGGCATACCGGCCAGCAGATAGCAACCACTGAGAAGTGACGTGGTTATCGACGTCGCCATCTGTGAACTGTTGAATTCGTCTTTCCACAGTGGCAGCATGGACTGTCCGACAGTGAAGATGATCCCATCCACGAGCACATTGGCCATGAAGGAGGCGAACACGACAAGCCATCCGTAGCCTCCTGCTCAGCCGGTTATTAGCGACGACGGAACGGAAACCAACCATCGGGAGCTTTCACGATGCCGGCCTTCTCGAGTTTGGTTTCCACGTCTGCTGAGTTATCATCCTCCTCGCCTGTTTCCCTGCCTCTCACGTCAACTCCATTCTGCTTCATTCTCACACGGACGGCACAACTGCAAACACAAGGTAAGAGGAAGTGGTCGTGGCGGAACGGTCAACGCTCGCAGACGTCGCGAGCAAAACACGGATTCGCCGGAAACGTGGAGCTTATCACTCCGTTTCCCTGTGCACACCCTTGATCTTTGTTCTTGTATAGTGTTTGCCTCCAATTTAGGCGGGAAGGTCTAGTGAGGGAGCGGTACAGTTTAGACAGTCTCAGTGGGACGCACGACGCGAACGATAGATGACCACAGTGGAAAAGCGGCGAATGTAATCAGAGTCGAGGCAAAATATCTGCACGCACCACAGGAAGTTCCCAATGTAAACGGTCTCCACGCAAAGGTGTTGCCTTCTAGAACCACTTCCGATGCGAATCGTTCTGCCTAACGCCAATTTGAGTCATCCGTGGAACGATGATTATTGTGATCACGCGAAAACTGGAAAACGCAACTATATTCGGCCTTTGAAGTGAAAAGGGAGTTTGTTATCAGTTCAGCTGCTCCAAGTTGAAAAAACCGAAAACAGCTGATCGACAGGGGCGCTTCGGGCGAGCAGTAGATGTGACTGATAGAGTCCGATGATAAAAGTCAATGATAGATGAAGGCATGAGGCGCAATTTTTTGTCCAAATGCGAAGTACATCAACAGCCATTGTCAGCTAGTTTGGTGGATCAGCATCAGCAGCAGCATCAGCAGTAGCAGAAGTGGGTGACACCTCGTTTGAGACAATGCGCGCAAGGTGTACGCATCGCACTTTAATCGCCGAACATTGGTTAACCCTGCTGATTAATTTCAAGCGCGTGGCTGTCTGTCGCGGATGACCAATCGGTGATAGTTGTCTACGGAGAAAGAGAGGCCCTTACATGGGGCAGCGGAGTGGCGGATTAATCGCAAGATGTCATCACACGCGAACAGCAAACAACGCTGACGGTTTTTGGACAAACGAGAGCTGTGAAGTAGATGCACCAGCACAACACATTGCCTTAGAGGCCCCGGGCAATCAGTGGTTCCTGCTGTTCTCCGCGTCCAGTTTAAAGTATAAACACTAAAGGTGACAAAAGACTGCGTGCCTGTGTGTCTGTGTGTCTGCGTGTCGAGACAGTGAAACAAACTTCGACACTAGAAGTATAAATAGATGGATGACCCTGTGAGTAGCGGGCGCTGACAAACTGAGACGTTCAAATCGATTTAGCGCCATGGGTGTTTGCTGTCGCTTTGAACTAGAAACATGCATTGCCCCTGGAAAACGACTAAATTCCATTCCTAGACGAGAGATGTATAAAGTGATCTGTTTCTTCAAGTGAACCAGATGTCTCTGTATGACCAACAGAGGGAAACATGTACGCCGGTGATGATGCTGATCGGAACAGACAAGAGGGAGACTTGGGGAACGCATGCACCACATGCAAACAACACGAGCGGAATCAGCTTCACAGTAGGACGGGGCTGTAAATTGGCCAGAAAGATCAATAACTGAGGGTGCGCTGTACCGACCTTCCAGTGACGGCCATAATTAAGAAGCGAGAGACAACACTGTTTGGCGGTTGGAAATGCCCGCAGCTGACGTCTACGAGTCCATCCGCGACTTAAGATCACTGATATAACGGCTCGGGCCACGTCTGCTAACCAACAAGAGGGATTATGCTAAGAAGCTTACAAATCGTCATGTTGCACTGAGAATTAGGAGCAGGCGAGGACCGAGTGCTCTGATAGAACAGACGAGCGGAGATGATACTCTGATTCAAGACTACTACGACTATTTTACCTGTAGGAATGGGTGAATTCGGTCGGAAAGCAAACACCTCTGGGCAGAGCCACACGTACAGCAAAAACCGTTTCGCCGCTCCCACATGACGTTTTAATGTGTTTTTAAGTGCGCAAAAGGACGGCCCATTTTGATTGGAGGTCCACGTTCCCGTCTATAAACACGATAGTTCGATGAAGAAAAAAAAACAAAATTTTTACTGACACGAACGGTGCGCTGATTGGGAGTGGCACGCACCGGAAGCAGTCAAAGGCGACAACTTCGCCACCTACAAGATATCACTTCGCGGAACACAGAAGAGAAAACATGCCGACGGTGCAATTCGATCATCAAAAGATCGTTTTGCTGGTCAGCAGAGTGATAACGGGCAAAGTGCTCAAACCCGTCAACTGCTAATCATCGCACGCCTCCATTAACTTGTCCTATCGCACCGTCGTGTTATATGTCGATACAGAGTCAAACAGGTTATCAGTAGCATATAGAGACGAGATTAAAAGTGGACAGTAGTAGCTGGGGCACTTGAAGGAAGAAGAAATGCAAAAAGCAAAACAGCGGACGTCGATCCACAGTCTACATGGGAAGGAGAACCCCTTAGAGTCACAAAAACCAAACCCGGTGTGAGAACGGAGAAGTGGGCACTGCGACGGGCAGGTGAATTGTGATTATGCAAGGTCTGCGGGGTAATGTTTACAATTTACTTGTCCGGCTGTCACAATTCGTCTCCAAGACATAGGCAAGTTACACATAGTTGAGTAGCCCTTAAAGTTCGATGCTGCCACTAAGAATAAAGCCGCGAAGACATGCTTAACGATAATCGCATTTCCGTCCGAGGGCGGCCAAGAGCTTCGCAACATCTTTTTAAATGTAACCTTTTCAAACAGAATTATCGCGGGCGTGTGAAGTGGGTGATCATTACGCTCGTGTTTTTACAGCCAAACACATTTCCTCTTCGGGAGATTCGAACGTCTTGGCCGGCCCAAAGATCCAAAGCCGGCCGTGGTGCCTCTCTTGTTTTGTTTTGTCCGTTGGCTAATTTCCAATTACGTTCATCGCGTGAACTCAACGCTCACAAGTTAATCGGACTATGATGTAACGGTTGCTGCAATAATAGGACTCATTCGCGTTTGTCGCCACGAAATGTGCCCGTGTGATAAGTGTGACACTTCTGCGACCATAACCCTCAGGCTGCAAATCCACTTTCCGGAAGAGCGCGCTTCACTCACTTTTCCTGATTCGCGTGCGGACAGATTACTTCATGTGCTGGCGCACAGATACTGCGTCATGCTGCGAACACTTACTTAAATAATAAGCCGTTTGTTTTTTAGTGCGCAAAACGTCTTAACCACCGTCTTTCCGTTATTCACGCAATAGCCCGTTTACTCCACCTTTTTTTGTCTGCCCCACACCGCTCTTTGAGGCGAAAGTAAAATTCAGATATTATGCGGTGGCGGCGCGTGGCCCATATCGCCGCTTGTCACTTAGCGCTCTATTGCTTCGTGGTCTTGTACCTGCTGGCCGGCGCCTACGTCTTCTACTATATCGAAGGAGAGAGTGAAGTGATCCGTAATGAGATGCACAGGGAAATGATCATGGATCAGAAGGAAGAGTTCGTTTATGAGATCTCGAAGCTCAGCAATGTGAGCTGTGTCCCTTTTTCCATCGTCTTCATGATTTCCCTGCTTAGGTCAGCGAGATCGATCGGCGGCTCGAACTGTTCCTCCGGGAGATCTCATCATTGAACATTACGGTCGACCGCTATCTCACCCTCTCGGATGCTAACAAGAATGTGACGAAGAGATGGACGTTTTCCTCCAGTGTTTTGTTTTCCTTCACGATTCTGACCACAATCGGTAAGGGCATCATTGATTGGCAGCCGCTGCTTTGACTGGCACGATCATCGATCGTCGTTGCTCTCAGAGATGCATTTTTATCGCACCGTTATTTTAGGCTACGGTAATGTCGCTCCAGCTACTTATTGGTGCCAACTGTTTACGATGGTTTATGGCGCCTTCGGAATACCGCTTTTCCTCATTACGATCGCTGACCTCGGCCGGTTTTTTAAGACCGGCATAATGTCACTGGTTAAAGCGGTCTACAAGAAGGAGCTTAAGAAGCAAGGGGAACATAAAATGCTGAGAGAGATTGGAGAGGTCGGGTTAGCTAAGACTAGCGGAAATAGTGTTAGGGTTTAGGTAGTCCTGGTTGCCATTCTCTTCCTCGCCTTCATTGCAGCCGGATCGGCCGTTCTGCCGATGTGGGAACAGGAACTGTCCTATTTCGACAGTCTGTACTTCTCCTACATGTAAGTCAAGCATAATAGGTCAACAACAACAAGGAGCTGTTTAGGAGTTTGACCACCATCGGCCTTGGCGACATTGTTCCACGGTAACGCTTCCACAACAGCTCACCCATTTCCGTTTTGCCACTAAGCGCTGGATCCATCAAATATCATGCACTGACACCCTGAACACGTACATGTTTTGTCATATTTTAGCCGAATGGACTTTCTTTTCCCGACGTTAATCTACATAACAATCGGTCTTTGGCTGACGACCGCTCTCGTGGAACAGCTTGCCGATGTCTTTCGACTTGTCCACTACGCTGGCCGCCAAGTTAGCAACGTCAAAGGGGTGAGCGTCGGGGATCCAGAGTGCGCAATAACACACTTTCGGCGATTAATTTAGATTACGGTATGGTTGGGTGGTCGCCAACTCACAATGGGAGCGCTCATACATACAGTATGTAGAAGAGTGGGAATGTCTGATAACATCATAAGTAGGTTTGACAAACAGCTTGTCAGGAATGCAAATTGAGTTTATAGAGCAGATTAACTGGGACCGAACGATCGACCAAGCTCTGACTGGCGCGTCACCACCGTCAGTCCCCATTTTCCCTTGGCACTTTGCCGAATTCATGGAGAACGATCCTCCGCTGATCGACCTGAGCGTGGACTACGACAATATGGAAGGCGGCTCATTCTACTGTTCGTCGATAAAAAACGGCACGAGACGGAAACTGTCCGCACCGACATTCATTAACCACTCGTGCAAGGCTTATGATCACAGCACGGACGGAACGGAAACAGACCAGATGATTAGTTAATGCACTCTTTAGCGGTTTCACCACCACGAACCGTAACGAAAACGCAAATAAGCGAGATCCCAGTTCCTATTTACTTGCCCTCGTTAATCCGCCTAACTTTGTTCTGTGTCCGTGCTACTTATCCCCTTATTCACCGTGCACCACTAAAGCAGAGCACATAATTCGACAATTGAGAGTATTTATCAAGTAAATATGAGTTCACGACAATCTTGTGCGCATTGCATTGTGGCAGAACATGTTGAAGTAATAAATATTCAACCATTGTGGAGTGGGTGTTGGAGTCCACTGAAGATTGGGCGTCTCTTCAAGAGTCATCTGTGGACTGGCCGGAGTTCCTTCATACTGTAGGGCTTGGTCTCCGAAAGCTTTTGGCTTACTCTTGTATCGTCGATTTTGAAACCATATTTTGATCTATTGAAGTGGTTGAAATGGTGTTTAAAGATATAAGTGCACCTGCTGTTGAGTGAGTCCCAAAGCTGTGGCTAGTCTCGCTCGGCTTTCCGGAGATATGTACCGTTGTTTCCGAAACTCCATCTCTAGGAAGTGGACTTGGACGGCACTGAATGACGATCTCTGGCGGCGCTTCTGTGACTTTTCTTCTTTTCGACTACTCTCGGAGTTCCTCAAGCACGAGTAAGCGGTAGAACAAAAACTTCCACTTACCTCACTTCATCCCGAAGGATGTATTCAATTGCGAAGGATTTGCTCGATCGCGCAGCGCTTTCCTAAATCAGCTTGAAAAATGAAGTTTCTTCTCGATCCACCTACCGTATCAGCAGCAGCCACGGCAGATCCGTCTTTCGGCATCTTCAAAATCGCAACACTGTAGGCACTCCAAGCCGCGAAGCTTTTGAGCACGTGTTCGTGCGGAAATGTTAATTTGCGGGTTAATTATCTCTTAACATGTGGCTGCCATCAGTATCCTCAATGTGCCGCGGCCGCTCCTCTTTGTGAGCTACCGTACCCCTGCTAACTCCTCTCTGATTGCGCTTTCCAATCTGCCTCCACGAAACTGACTTGAGAGCTGCGCACACGACGCTCATCGCTCGGACAGAAGTTGAGTGTATGGAATCAAAACTTGATCCAATGCGTGTCGAAGCGGCTTTTAAGACGATCATTGATGACCATCGCCGAGAGACCGTCCAGTCGATCTCATCGTCGCCTTTCCGTTCATAGTCGCGCTCTTCTCCCAAACGTAGGCGCATGCGCACGCGTTGCGGTGACCCATTTCGCGACCAGCCCAGATTCGCTCCCACACCGTGAAGGCGTATCTCGGAGGCTATCTACAATGAGCACTTTGGCGCCGCTAGGCACATCAAGCCGAGTGTTCTTCTTCCTCGTTCTTGTCGTTCACGGCGTTCGAGGGTTCGACGTTCCCTGCTCTCGTAGGTCAATGGTATCGGCTTCTTCGCTCATCATCATGCGTGCTTTTCAGAAAAACTCATAGGCAGCAAATGCTTGTTCGACGAGGAGTGCTACGGCGTGAACACGGTCTGTCGTGACGGTCGCTGCACATGCCCGACGAACTTCGAGGAGTACGACATCGATGAGCGCACAACAGTGTGTCGGCTTGGTTGGTTTCAACATCCCGTTTTCTTTTTGTTGCAAGCAGGATTTCAGCACCAAGTCAGATAGGTGACTCATGTCAGCGGGATTGCAAACCGCCGCTCTTATGTCGCGACGGAAAGTGCGAATGTTGGGGTGGAAGCATAATAGACGGAAAATGTTCAGTAGGTAGGAGACTCCCCTTTTTGACATCCCGAAGCGTTCATGACGATGTTTTAGCTTGTCCTATTGGACAACAGCTCTACGGTGTAGAGTGCGCCCGAGTGGCGCATTGGGGACAAACGTGTGACAAGGATTCTCAGTGCGTAGATCCGTTTAACGCCTGCATCGCGGGAACCTGCCAGTGCGCGCCAGGAACCACCAGAGACATGATGAGAAACAGATGCATAGCAGGTGAGTTGCAGTCTGTGGAAGGATTTTTCCTGAAAGTCTGTGTTTAGCCTGTCCCGACGGAAGTTATTCGCGGCAAACGTGCCGAAGACTGTTTATTAACGATATTGACATGCTGGAAAGCGCGGCTTCCACAGACAGTTGTCCGCTAGGCTACCGATGTGTCACTTACGGAAGTCCCTTTATTGGCCATTGCTGTCGGCTTCGCTGTCCCTACGGCGAGCCAGACCTCTCGTAAGTGCGCACGCAAAATTTCGGCTTTACATCCTCATTGTAGACAATCATGCGACAGTGGTGCACCCGAAGACCAAAAATGCCGTCCACTCACGCATCACTGCTATACCATCACCGAACCCGGATGGAAGTCGTCCCTGTGCTGTCCTCGACCCTGTAGAGATCCTACACCGCTTTACGTGAACGGACAGTGCTTAAGTATCGCCCATAGGGAGGATCCATGCCAGATTGACCAACAGGTGCATTTCGCCCTTATCTATATTCTAAACGCATAATTGTTTCCAGTGCGAAGGCGGCGTATCGATGGCTTGTGTTCTCGGTACTTGCGAGTGCAGACTAGGCTACCATCCGGTTTGTACTTTTTTGCGGTCGAATAGGCTTACCTAAGAGATTTAGACAAACGACGACCGGTTTCCAGGATGCGAAAAGAGATGTAACATCGATGAAATTCCAGTGATCGATAAGTGTCTACCAAAAGTGCAACTTGGACAACGATGCTACAGCAGCAAGCAATGTCCGAACTTCTCAGAGTGTCGTTACGGAATTTGCCAATGCTTATGTGGATATAAACAGGTATTTCCTAACCATACACCACGGCTGCCATGACAGACGAATTTCAGGATTCGCTACTTGGTGCCCGCTGCACAAATCCTGACGACCCGCTAAGCTTGAACACGATTCTGACGGGCGTCGAGCAACTGTTCGGAAACAAGAATCGTGGTATCGGAGGATCGTAACGGCCACGCGGAGCTGCGTTTGTTAGACTCATCGAGCTGTTGTACATACGGATAATCACTTATATTGCCAAGATTGGTTTTCTGTTGCGTTATGGCAACATGGAGACATACGCCGTAAATGAACATTGTTTTATTACATATTCGGCGATATAAACACATGTGTTCAGAAATGATTCAACGACAACAACCGTGCACGCAATGGTGTCGATAGAGGAAGACAATATACACGAGAGGAAACAGTAAATGAATGGGTATATGCATATATGGAATACAAGTAGTTCGATGAGAGTAGATAGTAGGTGCACATTATTCAACGCAAGTATAATACACAAAATACTGTTAATGCAAGATACATGACATAAATGCAAGGAATATACACACATAACGAAAACACGATAAAAAAGGGGGCTAGTAACAACTACATGCATAAGATCTATGGTGTTGTACTTCCAGCAAAGAACGTTGTCTAAAGAGCTGCAATTAGCGAGGTTTCAAAGGAAGAGCAAGTAGTACCTTAATCCAACGACTGAGAGGTCCATCAGGAAACTGGACGGTTTCGTGATAAATGCTGAGATCAGCGTCATCCGTCGCCCGGTCTAGATGCGTCTCCTGCAGTAGGTACGTTAGTGGGTCTACTATTAATCGACCAGTACATCTGCGGGATGGCGAGATCGTGCAGATTGGCACACCAAGGCGGGCGCGAATGCAGTATGTTCTTAGCAATTGGCAGCTGCGCAACTTCGTCCATGAGGTCCTTGTCGCAAGTGGAGGCATCCTCAGTGACGTAGCCAGCAGCTTCAATCTAAAAAGAGAGTGTAACCAAGAACGAGAGGGAGTCAAGCGCTTACAAGTTCACCATAGACAAGATCACTTTCATCATCATCATTATCGGACAAACTCACCCTCTCCGTTGGATCGGAGACCGTAAGCGGAGAAGTGGATCTGTAGTAGGCGAGCGTAGCGGTGTCGTCGAAATCATCTGGTTCCTCTCGTCGATATATTCGAGTCCAGTCGGCGCAGAAGTCAAATTTGTAACCAGCATTGTGACCATCGGCCAAAATCATATCAGTGTGGGCAGCGTTCAAATACTCGCCGAAGTGTTTTTGTGCCCTTACACCGATCCACGAGTCTGCAGATCTACTGCGGCGTTGTCTGCAGACCGTTGGCTCATTCTTATTCCTCCTCTCGCGATGTGTGCGGATAACATTGTCACCAGTCCTTCTGTGAGCGACCGACTTTTGCAGCCAAGCAGCGACGTCAACCTGAGCGCGTAGCTGTCGGAAGTACGCGTCCAATTTGGGCATGTCCTTCGGCTGCCGAATCTTGTTGTAGAACGGCTCCGTCGGTAGTCGTTGCTTGAGACGGCTGGTGTTTTCGAGTAACGAACAACGTTCGAACCATAAAGCGTCGGACGGCCAGTAAGCATCTTCTGCAGAAACAAGAGAACGGTCGGCAGTGTCAGGACGAAACGGAGGGGGGTTCTTGGTCGTCAGGATGCCGCCTTCTGACTTGATTTTCCTGTACAGTTTGATGAATGCTTCAGCGATTGCCTGGGAACTGTGTTCCTTGAACGTTGCCGCTCGTATGGCCTGCATTGGTGATACTTCTTGTTCGTCGTCGCTCATGTCATCCGTGGTGCATGTATCCAGCCACGATAAGTCATCCGTAACATCTGACGATGCTACGGAGCTTACCGGGGACATGCTGTATCGTATTCGAGGAGGCGAGATTGGCCGAGGTTTACAAAAAACCTGCTGGTGTTTTTCTGCTTTTCTTTCCTGCGTGATTCTTCTGATATCTTCCATGAAACCTTCGTGCTCTATTCGGGCAAATGCTGCCTGTTCTTCGTTCTGTACCGGCGGGACGTTGACGAGTTCTTGAAAGTCATTCTCGTCGTTGTAGTAGTAGTCGAGAGCCGAAACACTGCCGTTTACCGAGTGGTATCTTGGCTGTGGTTGATCTGCTGACAGCGCTCCCCGCATCCATGATCCGCTGGGACTCGTCCGAAAGGTGTCAGTAGCGCTAGCAGCTTCAAACTGACTGTATCTGCTCTGTCTGGACTCGGCTACCTGAGATGTCAAGTATTCCTCGCGAAAGGATTGAAAAGACTGCGATGGCCGGTTAGCGGCGCGTTGTCGTTCCTCCGCGTAGAGCGCAGTGCTCTGAGGCGGCTCAGAAGTTTTAATGTCTTTCGCAATTGTAGACAGAATGTCATCGATCTCAGGAGCGCCCGGACTGAACTGAGGAATCGGCTTCTTCTCGTCGTCCCCGCAGCTCAAGAATCCCGTAAGCATATCCACATGATTAGCTTGTCCTTGCGGGGTGGAGGAGTCCGGGACTACAACGCAGGTGGCGTCAATTTCGAATACGTCCTCCAGTTCGCAGGTAGGGTCGTCGCAATGGTGGTGGACCCTCTTACTTTCTAAAAGATGAACTAGATCCATAACAAAAAGTGTGAACGACAAACCCAGCCTTTTAAAAGAATGGCCCTGCGGTGCCATGTGAGTGTCCGTTGTAGAATTTAGTGGTTGATAAGACGTACTTGCTTCAGTTTGATCGTAGTATGTTGCGTTGTTAAAAAAAGGGGTATTTGTTGTTCCCTCATCGACATATTGGTTTTCGGAGATGCAGCTCTCACCGTAGTTGCAAATAGCGGCCGTGGGGACGGTGAAGTCCTCAGCGCTCAGCCTTCCGCTATTGCTATAATCCATAGAAGTTGCCTCCCAAACTCCCGACGGCTGAGTTGTCAACTGCACGTGTTGTTGCTGCTGTTCTGGTGCGTATTGGGACTTGGGAGGCTCACGAAAAACCTGCTCTTCGGGTTCTTGCACGTAACCCTGCGGTGCAAGATACGGCAAGTTTTGTTGGCGGTGTTGTTGGTTAGGTGGCGGTTGGTTATTATTGTTGTTAAAGTTGGGAACTGCTTGAGCCTAAAACAGAGATATTATCACATTATACTCGACCACGGTCGCGTACTTACAGGGTATCCGGAGTGGGCTGCTATATTCGGCGGTTGAAAATTTTGAGGCGGTTGAAAGACGATAGGCCAATTCTGCTGTGGTCGGGGATCGTACTGCATCTGGAGCTGCTGCTGCTGATCTTGCTGTTGCTGCTGCATATGGAGTTGTGCCTGATGCTGAAGATGCTGTTGATGCAGTTGAAGCTGGGCTTGTTGCTGCTGCTGCTGCTGTTGATGTTGTTGCAGCTGATGAGGAGCCTGCTGTTGATGCTGAAGCTGGGCTTGCTGTTGCTGATGTTGCAGCTGATGAGGAGCTTGCTGCTGCTGCATCTGGTGGGGACCCGGTTGCTGAACTTGTAATTGAGCTTGCTGCTGCTGCAGTTGATGAGGACCTGGCTGCTGAGCGTGGATCTGAGCCTGCTGCTGCTGCATCTGGTGGGGACCCGGTTGCTGAACTTGCAGCTGAGCTTGCTGCTGTTGAAGCTGATGTTGATGATGAGCTGGCTGTTGCTGCAGCTGATTCTGATGCTGAGCTGCGTGCTGCTGCTGAAGTTGCAGTTGGGCTTGTTGCTGATGCTGCTGTTGCAGCTCATGCGCAGCTTGCTGCTGTTGTTGCTGGACCCGTGGAGATGGCAGCTGTTGCATCTGATGCAAAGCCTGCTGTTGTTGCAGCTGATTGGGAGGTACCTGCTGTTGAAGCTGGTATGGAACTGGCTGTTGCTGGAGCTCATGTGAAGATGACTGCGGATGTTGCTGCTGCATCTGATTCATGCGCTGCTGGTGCTGCAACTGCATTTGGTGCTGCATCTGCTGTTGTTGGTGCAGGTGCATTTGCTGTTGTTGAAGTTGCTGCAGATGCTGCTGCTGTTGTTGAGCGAAGTGAGGCGGCATCATCCTGGGCACTTGAGCATATATATTTGGATACGGAGCACCGGGCATTTGACCATGCTGCGTTGGGCGCACGAAATTGGTCATCCGCGGTGATGGAATTTGCAAACTGGATGGAATTGTCGAAGGAGCTCGTGAGGCAGCTCTCGAAGGCGCCCGGGATGGCACTCTTGAAGGGCGCGGTAGCTGGCTACTGCTAGGTGGTAGTCTTGAAGGGCCCGGCAACTGGCCGCTGCTGGATACTAGTCTAGAAGGGCCCGGTAGCTGGCTACTACTGCAGGGCACTCTAGATGGTCCCGGTAACTGACTGCTGCTGGGTGGTTGTCTTGAAGGCCCCGGTAGCTGGCTGCTGACGGATGCTACTCTAGAAGGCCCCGCTAGCTGGTTGCTGCTGACTGCCACTCTTGAAGGACCCGGTTGAGCCGGAGTCATGAAGTTGCGCGTCTGCGGGGAAGTAACAAGCATCTGATTCTCGGACGGAGCCGGGTGACTCATGACGGATGCCGGGCGCGAGTTGTTGATCGGGGGAGATGTGTTGGATGTCTTCTCGGCAGGGTTTCCCGACTGACTGGTGGGAGTTTGTGAGCAAGACACACGGATCGACTCCGGGGTGCTCGCAGCAGAGAGCTGCGCAGCGACGCTCTCAGTCCCTGCTGCAGCACGGGCAGCTTCGTATAGAGATTGCTCCGATGCTCTGTTCATCGGCCGGGGAATTCCTGGTGGAGCTCCATAGGGATGAAACCGTGGACCCAAAGGGGACAGGTGACGAAATGGCAGGGTAGGTGGTGGCATCCTCATTTGATCCTGGATGGCGGCGATCGGGTCAATGCCTCGCAGCCTCATCTGCTGTTGATGTTGGACCATCAGCATGTGATGTTGTTGGTAAATTTGTTGATTTACCGTTCCTATTGGAGGTACCGTACCTATTGATAAACTTATAAAAAAGACAGTCGATTAACGCATACCTTCCGGGTAGTTGTTCCGAGCAACAGTCGATGGCGCTCCATATCTCAACTCCCATGTCGATTGCACTATAATATAAGAATTGTATTGAAGGAAGATTCGGTAAGCACTAGTACCTGGTTGTGGTGGCATCTGCTCTTTCTGCTTCTCTTTCTGCTTTGCTTGCTTCTTTTGACTCTGTCTCGCTTGCCGCTTCGGTTGCTGGGGCTGTGGTTGCGGCTGCGGCGGTTGCGGCGGCTGCGGCGGCTGCGGCGGCTGCGGCAGCTGCTGCTGCGGCAGTTGCTGCTGCGGCTGCGGCTGCTGCTGAGCCTGAGGTTCAGCCACGGAATGAGGTTGAGAGGTAGGTTGCGACTGAGGCGTAGGCACAGGCGGAGGTGGAAGCTGCTGTGCCTGATGTGACGGCTGGGGCTGTGACTGTGGCAGTTGTGGCTGTTGGTGAGCCACCGGCTGAGGTTGAGGCTGCTGAGGGGACTGTAGTTGGGGATCTGGCTGCTGTTGTTGCTGCTGCTGATTCTGCGATTCGGCCTCGGATTGAGTGATGCGCCTGATCAGTTCCTGCCGCAGGGCCTCGATTTGTGCTTGCCCTAATGGTAATCCAATGCGTTCGGCATCGGCTTGGGCCTTTGCCAGCGTGTTGTTGATGGCTTTGTTTCTTGTCTCAGGATCAACTTTGTGCCGGCCTCTAGGCTTCGGGGTGCGACGGACGATGTGGCCGTGTCCATTCTCGTCTATCACAATAGCGAACTCGATGGTATATTCGGCTTCTTGATTGTTTGCCGGCTCCACTTGCTGTGACTCGCCGTCATAGATGTTCCTGGCGAAGTTAACACCAGGTGCTCCAACCAGCGCCTGATACAGTGGCTCATAATCCGTGGATGTGCCAGGCTGTTGAGACAGTCCTTGTTGGAATTGTTGAGGCATATAGAGTTGGCCATCGACTAATTGCGGTGTCTGGACTTGAGCCTGTAAGAGAGGATAGTCAAGATACTACATTCTTGTAACTTACCATGTGGTGATTCATGAACATCAGGTTCTGATCTTGCTGCGAGCTAGTAGGATATTGTGGCATCGGAGTTCCCATTGGAGCTTCTCCGTTACTCATCATCCCCATAGCCGGTGATGCCAGTAAGGCGTGGTTTTGTTGTGCAAGATGTGCATGAGACGACTGCGGGCTGAGCATCTGTGGGTTGAGATGCAGTTGTGGTTGTACGACTTGAGTCGCGCGAGACGTAGACGGCAAACAGTCTGTCACCGGGATCATCTGCGATCCTTGCTCCGGACATAGAGCGTTCGGCCCTGCGAGCATCTGTTGTGAACCTAAGTCCAGATAGGTGGGCGATGATTCGTTGCTTATGTGGTTGTAGTTGTTGTTAGCCAGCTGAGCATTTGGAGGAAAGTTGCCATTCTGCATGATGTTATAAACTTGTCCGGGTTCTTGTCTAGGCATCGGCCAAGCAATGACAAAGTCTCCTGTCTCTTCATTGTTACTGACAACAACACTCGACGACGCTTGTGTGGTTGTTCCATTCAGCATACCAGCACCTTGAGTTTGCTGCGATGTGGACGGCTGCATATAACCTGATGGCATGCTCAGTTCTTCGTCGCATGGTGGTGGTGGAGGTGTAACAAGGGAGTAGCTATCATTGTCATCCTCATTGAGGGAGTTACTGCGAGCCAGGATAGGTATTCTAGGTCGTGCATTGTCCAGATCTTCCGGAAACTCAGCGAAACCGACGGAATCACCGTCATCCAGCTCATCGTCAAGTTGCTCCGCGCCCCCATTGGCAATGTCCATCACGCCACAAGTGTCGTCCTTAGCTGCTTCGCTACTTCCATTCCGACTGCCTGACTGAACACTCATAATCGTTCCGGCATCCAAAACCTCCACTTGCTCTTCAGGACAGGGGATACCTAACAAAGGGTTCACTGTAAACGAGATAGGAATATTCCATTCTTACTTAATGACAAGCTCGCACTTTCAAAGGTCCTGACGGTGTACGTATATGAAGTCGATTCTGCCTGTTCACGTCCTTTAAACTCGTCCGATTCCTTAGGGAGATCTGAAGCATAGCTAGTTAGTATGAGGTCCTATAAAGATAATCGAACCTGCTACTCCAAAGGAGGCACTCGTTGTGTTGCGAAGCGGGTACGAGAATGAGGTGGATTCAGCTGGGTGTGACGCAGTAAGGTCCGTTTCCATTTCAATTTCACGTTCTTGCGACGCATCTGAAAGTTGGTTAGGAGGGGAATTAAACCAACCGCTTACTTGTGTCAAGCCGTACTTCTGCAGTCCTTGGAATGTCTACCTCAACTATAAGGGATTCGTGCCGCTCGGTCGCAGTCTCGAAAGAGGCGGTGGTCGTCGTGGACTGGGCCGCTGAAATACGACATAAAGATACGAAATGGGCAAGTTGTATTTACAGAACGTTGCGGTTGCGAATTCTTCGACGCGGGACGTGAACACTGCCGATGTCGACGCCTCCGAGCCCTTTGTCTTCATCTCGGCGCTACCCGTGACAGTAACCATTGTAGGCGCAGCTGAAGGTTGAATGTATGCAGAGCACAGTCTCGTCGACTTACCAGTCGTGAGTTCGGCTGATGCACTGTCAGGCAGAAGCACTGTGGCGTTAACATGTCGAGCAGCTTCACTCCTTTGTAAATGAAAGGCGGCATGAACAGCCCTCCTTGTGGGTTCTCCTAGGATACCAAAGTCCATCTGCTTTTCTGGTCAAACCACTTACGGACTGTGCTTTCGACAAACTCTTCTTCGTCATAGGCAAAGACTGCCGTGCACTCTTCTTCGGGATCTCCTCGCACCAAGTTAACCTCCAAAGCCAACTGTGTCACAGGTGACTCTGCTCTACCGATTATCAACGTCGCTCTTTCTTCCCGTCGGTCAGGCCATCTCCTTCTAGCTGTGTAAGCAGCAGGAGCTGGCTCTGCGTAACTAAACTCATGCGTGACGTAGACGCTGGTTGTAGGCATCGAAGACGATGAGGAAGATGTTGCTATGGCCATCGCTGATCCTCCTTCCACGGCAGCAGTCAACGCGCCACGGTGAACAAGTGTAGCCTTCATGTGGCATGGCAGAATCGCGACTTCTGGTGTTTTTATGACCTGGGCGACATCCAGAGCATCGGTGACTTTCTTGTGCTCAACTGGTCTAGCGATGATCGCAACACTCGTAGACTGTCCATGTTCTTTGATGATCATACTCTCCTCGGCGGAAGGGTCTGAGCCATCGTCGGCAGCGCCCCCATCTAAAAGCAACGTATGCGTGCATGCTTTAAACGCTAAGGTCCAACCAGGGCGTGGATGGTCATCATCGTTGTCGTCGTCCGAAGACGAGTTCGAACCCGAGTTGGAGGATGACGCCTTGAAGTTCGAAGGTGGATGTTTGCTGGCCTCGCCGACTGCGACATACACATGTGGGACACCGCCCGTATGTACTTGAAACTTGTAGGCTTCTATGCATGGAACATGGTGAAGCAATATTAGGATCACACACATACCATAGATCTTAGATTTTCCTCGAGAAGACTCCTCTGATTCGAAGCCAAGTACAACGGAAACTGGAATGCCGTCGACTTTTTCGCCATTTTCCTCAAATAAGGCCGCAAATTTGTCGGCTTCTGCCGCCAGCAAGTTGACGAGGATCTGTTCATTTTTGGAGAACTTGTCCTCCACAATCACACTTATCTGCTGGGTCTGCTTGTCACAAATAATCTGGTCGGCTGAAATTGCAAACAAGCATAACTTCTACTTCTACAAACGTTGCGCTTACTGATGTCAACTGAGCCGAGTGGAATCTTTGCGGTTCCAGAAATGACCTCCTTATCATTAAGGCTGCCAAGTCTATATGAGAAAAGCTACAAATGAATAGTTGTTACTCGTGCGCACAACGATGCACTATACCTTTCTTTTTGGAGTTCGCTTGACATCCTTGCTTTTGGAAATGCGAGCAAGCGAAGCGTCGAGAAGGCCTTTGCGAGCTTTCTTACCGCGTTTTTCTCGGCGTTCTGGAGGACTCTGCATCTCGTCACTGGCATTCGACACGCTCGGCTCATTCTCCATCTCTGGTGGTTCCGTGCGGCTCTTCTTCTGCACGATCTCGTCGAGTATCTTCCGGCAAGCAGTTTCAATCGACGCCGAATGAGGATGTTCTCTCCGTCGCGGTGCTTCCCGGTCTCCTTTCTTGACGATCTTGGGCGGGTTCTTGGCCTGCCTTGACCGATGGCCTCTGTCGGTTTTCAAACGTGTGGCCGATCTGATGAGGTTTGTCGGACGCATGTTCGCTCCTAATATGTCTTGATCGTCGTTAGAACGCGCGCGCATCGCTATCGTACCTTTCACACTAATCATCACATGCCGATCACTGTTGGGCCATGGCGGGACCCACTCGACCAAGTCTTGCCGCGCGGGCCATACGTCCTCGTCATCGTCCTCGTCGCCGCTATTGTAGGCGCGAGGGCGCTCTACTTCCTGCTCAACAGCAGGCGGTGACGCTCCTGCTGACGCCTGCGCTGACGCGATCGGAGAGAGCGGCGAAGATGCCTTTGAATTCGATGAGCCGTCGCCGTCCGAATTCATTTCCTGAATTGAATAGTGCGAACGTTCATAGCGCTGCCACGAACGTACCTTCTTAGTAACACGCGGCTTCTTCTTAGGTGGACTGTCGTCTGGCTGTTCCCCTGGCTGGTCAGGTGGCTTTTCCTCCTTGGAATCGTCAGTAGGGGTCTCCACTGCAGCAGTTATTCCAGATCCTTCCGGGCCATCCGCAGTACAGCTTGCTCTCTGCAATTGTAGCGTGTTTTGTTTTACCATTTCAGTCGCTGCGTACCTTTGTGGCTTTCTCGGTGTGTAGCTTGCCATCAGCTACCTGTTCTTCCATCTTTATAGTTCCTTCATCGGGTTTAGACTTTTCCGGGGGCAGTTTGTCTTCATTCTTGATGTCTGGTGCTTTACGCTTTAAAAGGTCGTCAGACCGGGAGTCAGTCCCGTTGCGAATCTCCCTGGATGTAGTGGGGATTTCGCTAGGACTACCCCGGGCTGCTTTTGGCAAGCTTGTCTTTTTCATTTTCACGGTGAGTTGAATGCGTGGGAGGTCGTTACTGTGTTCCGAGCTCCTCTGGGGCGCGGGCTTGTGCGACCGTTGACGAGAAGGAGGACGCGGAGGCGGACGCTCGAGTCGGTCTTGGCTCACCGGTACGTCTGCATCTTGTGCAGGATCATCCGAGACACCGTTGCGATTAGTCTGGGATAGCTGCAATAATCTCCATTAGCCGCGGCTCTCTCGGACGTAAACAACCTGTGGGCTTACTGAGTCACTCGGCTGACGTTCGTTCGGCTCAAGCGATACGACGTCAACATGCTGATCCTCGCTCCTCGGCTCAAGCACGTCGTTGTCTACGCTGGCTTCCAGGTTATGTGCTTGCGAACCACTCCTAACACTAAACGATAAAGTCTTGCCACAGAACGCCGGTAACATACTCGTCTTCAGAATGTGACCTCTTCTTTGCGATGGGTTTGCGTTTCTTAGACATAACCAAGACCTCTTGTCAGCATCAAAAACTGCAATCCCGGGTGAAACACGGTCACGACAGGTGGTGCTACTATACCTGAACGTTAGTTCACAGTTGCTTGTAAAGCGACACTAAAACAGTGAGGTCGATGAAAGCCCGAGACGTCTTAGCACATAATAAGGAAACGCGGCCACCTCTTGTGAGGTGTGGATGTGACTGGTCGGGCGAGGACGCGCAGGCAGATATACTGAAAGCGATGTGTGAGTAACACATAAGACCTGACGTAAATTAATTTTGCCTTTAAGTAGCGTTCCGCGTGTCAGCAATTACTTAATTTGAATGCTCCCCGCAAAAACAAAGCTTACAGCAACGTAGTGACGAGAAAACGTTAGCGCGCAAAACCGCGGAGGGCTCTTCTTCTTTCGCCGCAGCGAGCAAGACGGAAACCGAACTGTTGAACTTTTCTATCGATTTTTTGTTTAGGTGCCATTGTTCATTAAATGCGCTTGCCAGTGGGAACAAGGTGGCATTTTTGACAACCTTTTACCTCTCTTAATGTATTCCCAGAAGTAACACAACACACATCGTTGCGTAAGGCGCGCGACAACGTCGCATCGACGCCGCTGTTTATGCGATGGTCCCGCAGCGAAATCTCACTACCGTAAGCAAAAACAGCGATGTTGTGATGCGGCGCGCGGCCAATCGATCGTACGTGCGTATTGGACATGCGAATTGGGCGACGATTTGCGTCGCAAATTGAAAACACACATACATTCACACAAAAAGCGACATCTTAATTATCTAACTCCCCAATTACAGGAGCAAATTGGATTTTTTTTTTTGGTTTTCACATCTGCGTGGTGTCATGAGTCAAAATGATCGTTGAGCTGCTTCTTGCCACGTCCTTCGCTAATGTAGCCGATGTGAGGCGCACTCATTCGATCAGGAACAGTGCGAGAGGGTCTCCGCCCTCATCTCGTTTTCCAGACTCGTACTCCAATGAAACGGCATTATATAAAAGTGGTCAACGATCAAATACCACATTGCTCGTTTGCCATTTGTTCAACAGAGTATCCGCCATAAACACGGCGGACGCCCTTTTTTAAAACTATTCTTCATCTAGCCCCGCTACACAGCAATTTCGCTTTGCAATCCTATTCCATACGGAGCTCAGCGATGCAATTCCGTACGGAGCTTTGCAATGCTACGCTATGCCGTACGCAGCTTTCCTAAAGGTTGCTTTCAGCTTCCCTAAAGGTTTCCGTTTCTGATGCTCATCGTAAACACGTTTAACTCCACCTGTCGGCACTACTCATGCTTTGATACTTAAGAATTTCCGTTTTCCAACGCTAGTTCCAAACACATTAAATCCCCTTCTCGGTAACGGTCGTAGCATGGCTGCGTGAAGATATAACGTTCCCTGAATTCCACTAGTCTTCTCATTGCGTTGCTAAGCACAAATTTGCTGCGCACGCAAAGCAACTTAAGCAATTTAGGTTTTTCACACACCAGTACGGCGTTCTTAGTTCACTAACGCTCAGCAGCGCTGCTACCTCTAATTAACTGAGCACACGTGCGTGTTCGCCTCGCTGGACACCTGTAAGGCATAGCGATAAATCACATAAAGATTTACCTGCGTTTGCGCTTGTTCGGATGCTGTCCTTGTTCTTTGGTTGCAGTGCTTCGCAATTACTGAAGTTGAGTCGAATCGGCGGTCGGAAACAACACATTGATGAGAACACGTCTTTTAGCGTTAAGCGAGAAGGTGGAAGGAAAGTTAGTGCGCGTAAGAACAGACATGAAAGCGATACCGAGGAAACTGTGAGAAATTTAGTTCCGATGTGCCCTTGTTCTGCCGTATAACATCGCCGCTCCCAACAGCGCCGCTGCATCTCTATTGATTTTTTCCTTACGCTACCCGCGGTGCGGCCCTAACGGCAGCTTCGCCAGCTCACCCACCACATTGTTGGTTTTCTGGCACAGTTATCTACACATTAAGAACAGCACAATGAAACAGGTCGCGTGGACAGTGCGCTTACGCATCACTTGATTTTTTAGCCGGTATCGATCGCTATAATCTTAGTGGAGGAGGGCGCAATCGAAGAGAGCGACGAGATATAAAGAGAAAACAGCCCAACACTACCCCACCGGTGTGATGCGTCCAACGACGATAGCAGCACGCCACTGGGACGCGCGCGTGCGCGCACAAGCTCCCTGGGCAAAATCCGAAGTTAACAGCTAGAGAAGCCGCCAAATTAGGTGGGGTATATCAAAAAAAAACGGACGAGATGTCTTGATAGCCGTCGACTGGGTGAGAGGAAACGACGGCTGTCGGCCGGCATTTGACCCCGCGACGCTGGTGACGTCACGCGGCGGCGCGTGATTCGTGTATCGTACTGCTCCTTATTATCAAACGTCCCTGTGTAGCTTACAAATCGCTACGGGACGCTAGACTTCAAGTATGGATGATTATATAGAGGAAGACCTCGAAAGTTCGGAGCGACCATCACCGTGGTGCTGCTGCACACGTCGTCGCTCAGTCATAAAGCACATCTGGCGATAGAGAAACAGTGAAACTTGAACGTAAAAGGACAGTTTGACATTGCAGAAAGCTGAAAAGCATCGATCCTCAAGCAACTCTCTTCTTCCATGCCAATGAACACGGTGTTGAAAGGAAGTTTATTCGGTAACCATTATCTTCTAAGCGAAGTAAAGAAGGCAAGCAGAGGTACTAGGAGAAGAACAGAGCAAGGACAATTTGTGGCATGTTAACTAAATAGGCAGTCTTACCATCGTTCGTATAGCAGGTGGTCGGTGGCATGGTTACGGCGGACGACGACTGAGCAATGCGTTCTAAAGCTGAAAATATTATCTGTTGAAAGGGATAAGTTTAATAACACGGTCAAAGGGGAGGAGACTGCGTAAATAATATGTTAGAGGCCACGAACGAAGGCACACATTGCAACTCGACACAACGAGTATGAAGAAACCAACTTCGAACGAGCAGTAAGAGCTATTGACAGTTGGCGTGGTTTGATGGCAAGTGTTTCTGAAAATTAACGACAAAAGAGAATACGCCGTGTGGTTTTTAGTCCAAGGAGCGTCATCGGCAGATTCGCGTCGGTCAACAGCAATTCAAAGATGAGGGGTGGAAGGAGAATGCTACGGTTACGCTCTGTGCTGTTGTGTTTGACTTAGGGCGAAATCAGGGAACATAATTTTTCTAGTGTCAAAGAAGTGACGGTACTACTGCAGCGAATGCAAACAGAGAGAAAGGGCAGTATACATCATAGAAGTACCTAGACCTGGTTTGAGAAATGGCGTATGTGATGCTCATGCAATAGTAGTGGAGGGAGGGGCCAGCATTCGTGTCCGATGCTTGCCACACCCTTTTTGGTTATCCAAAACGCAACAACAGCGACATGGTCAGTCGGCTCGTTAGTTGCGTTTTTAAGTGGTGCTTTGTCATCAACTCTGAGAGCACCGATCACTTCTTATAATACGTCTACAGCGCAAAAAAGGAAACAAACGTCGACGATATCGACCACTCTTGCCGTTCCGAAAGACATGATCAGTCACAATATACAACAAGACGTGTACGTTCGAAAAATTCGAGGCTACCAGCCAATATGAACGCGAACCGTGTACCTTCAAAAACCAGATATCCGTACAGCCGAGAAAAATAACCGGAATGGTGCGACTTTCATTCTCCATGAATGACAACTATTTCATTATACAATGTATAGGGCTCTTGATGATCGATAAACGTATGTGTGTGCATGCAACCAGCGAAAGGTCTTCGCCAAGACCACTCATCTCTGACGATCATGGTTTTCACGGCGAAGAAAACTGTTTACGCTCCAAAGACGACACCGCTGCAAATCCCTGTCTGACGACTACAGAAGACAAAGATCGTTAACGTCGACCCAAGCACCTTAAAGTGACAATTTTAATAGCTTCCAGCAGTAACAGAATTGGGTCGCAAAAAAACGGTTGCCCTTATCAGGAAGTTCTTCGCTACATTTCAACCGGTCTCATTAAAATGGCAAAAAAACTCACATAAATCCGTGTCAACCACTTTCATAAGAAGGGTGTACTCAATCTCTCTATCAGTTCCGATGTATAAACTTTGTTTATACAGTGTGTTTTCTCCTACCAGTGTTTTCAGCACATTCTTTGGCCACTGTATCTCAGGATGTCATTGTGCGTCAATGGCAAATTTGTATATGCCAATTCCCAATGGATGCGCCTGATTACCGGTTGCGTCACTAGAGGCAAAAAAAACCTTTGCCCTTAAATATGCGTCAACTCACACTAGATGCGTTGCAAACGGTATCGTTAAGTGGCAAAATTCCGACTACATACGATGCGCAGTTGCGATTCGCGATCACTGCCTGTACTTTACGCCTAGGTTCACTTTTATACGCACAGATTTTGTACCAATCAAATATTGATCTAGTTGACGGATCGAAACGCACCGTACGACCCTCAGTTTGCTCAATTGGTTATTTACGAGTTCCTTGCAAAATGAACTTGTCTAACAAAAATGTCAACTTAGACACATGTCAACGAAGACAGCCCGTCATCCGTGTTACAAAAAAACTGGTATTCCATCATGTTGTCACCCCTTTTCTTTCCCACGCCTTAATAACACGATCTTTTTTCTTGCTTTCCTACAATCTTCACCCTTGTAATTTAGGAAATGAGCGTTGCCGAGGCATTAATTGCCGAAAAGCCGGAGCTACTTCTTGTGGACAGTATCGAAAAAGAGGTATCACTTTGCCGTTCGTGCTAAGATAGCCTTCTTTCGAAGGATAAAGACGAGCCAGCAGGGTATTTACGATACGCCATTCTCATTCTCGCAACATTGTGTTGCTCCATTGTTGTCAGCTGCAACTTCGTATTTAATTTTGCAGTAGTCTGTGGCAGCAAGCATCAGGGCAATGGGTATGTTCCTTTCGTGCAACATTCAATTTCTCTTGATTTACAGGACAACAACGTCCCTTGACTTCCCCAACGAATGGCTACGATTGCTATACTCAGCATTCCCGTTGGGTAACCTCATTCTGCTGCCATTTATCTCGGCCATAACCCAGAGATATAGCCAAAGAATCATGATTGCTATGGGGGGATTTACCACAGCCATTGCAACTCTACTTATCCCCCTTGCATATGAAGTGCACCCTGTGTACGTTATTGTACTACGGTAAGTGCTGCCAGGTTCAGACCGGCGAGCAAACTGGTTTTTTAAGATTTGTACAGGGAATTGGAATGACTCCGCTGATTCCGTTAAGTGCACATGTTAGTGCCAGATGGACGCCAGCGCATAAGATAGGGTTTTTCCTTGCTGTAATGACAGGGAATCCACAGGTTGCTCCTACACCTTCTTTCCTCAGTCAACAATTGTTTAGATTGGAATCTTTTTTACAATGGGACTGTCCGGTTTCCTGTGTGGACAAGGCGTTTCTTGGCAAGTGCTCTACTACGTACACGGTTTCGTTGCACTGTGCATCTACACCGCTTGGGTCATTGTGTTCCGTGATTTTCCTGCGACGCACCCATGGATCAAGAGAAAAGAGATTGAGTTAATCCTAGGAGAGGAGCACAACCACAATGCACACAAAATAAAGGAACCAACACCTTACAAGTTGGTTATCCTTGTGTTCACATGAACCAAATCGCTTATTCCAGAGCCATTTTCACAAATGTTTCCGTGCTGTGTGTGCTGATCGCAGCTTTTGGGAATTTCAACGGTGTCTCTCCTGTAGTGGTATTCAGCTCAACCATCATTCGTCAAGCACTAGGCTTCTCTCAGTACTTGACTGGTTTTTGGAACTCACTGTCATTTGTAATGCAATTTGTACTCAAACTTCTCGGAGGTAGGACTATACACGTGCATTTGAGACTATCGCTTCTTTTAGGTCACCTAAGTGATGTCCTACCATTCTCAGAGACAAATAAGCTCAGATTCTTTAACACAATATCTTGTGGTTTATCCGGAGTTCTGATGCTTATGTCTGCATTTGTGTCGGTTTCTCACCACAACCTATGCCTCTTTTTCGTGGTCGTGATACAGGGAGTGATTGGATTCAACTCCGCCGGGTTCAATAAAGCAGGGATTGTCGTCGCTCGGTAAGTGCACTGTATACTGTTTACAGTAACTATTGAGTTGCAGACAACACGCGCACATAGTCGCTACCGTGCAAGGCATTATAATGTGCCTCGGACTCGTTTTCGAACCCTTCCTTGTTTACCACGTTGCCCCTGACCAATCGTGGGCGCAGTGGAAGTATCTTTTCATAGGCCATGGATTAGTCCTCATCGTCACTAATGGAATCTATTGCATCGGGATCCGAGGTCGTCCAGCTCCGTTTACGAAGACCCTTCCCAGGAATTAACTGTTGTCATTAAAACGGGACTTTACAACAGCTTTATTTATACAGAACGACCCTCAGACAATGAATTAATTAGCTCTAGCAAGAGTATGCGCGTGTGTAGGAAGACTTTCGTTTGCGAATTATGCGTTAGCCATCTCGAGTTTTTGTAAAGTCGAGAGAATGTCGTTGATGTGGTCCACTCTTCCTGACCGTCCAAATCGCACTGAAAGAAAGCATGCCTGAAAGGCCGACAAAGAAGCTGCACGCACCAAAAGGCTGAGGGGCTCCGTTGCGCTTGTCCTCCGTCGTGGTGAAAGACTGATCGTCTACTTGGCCTCTCTTGCCGAATCTCACAAGAGCGTTACGCATGCCAGCTCGACCGAATCGGACGAGAGCATTGCGCATAGCTCGCTTGTCGACACTAGAAGCAGAACCTATCTCACCGAACAGAGGACACGTACCTAGAGCTGTCATCGTCGATGTCAGCTTTGACCATTGAGACGATAGCGAAGACGATGAGGCAACCGATCAGTGCGAAACTATTCATCTCCCTACAACAGTAACAAGGGATCCTCAGAATAGAGTATCAAATAAGAAGAGGGAGCCGTAATGTGGGAAGAAATCTGAAATGATGAGCCTTTATATCGGCAGTTACGTAGGTTATTAATCCGTAACACCCTTTCAATAGCGATATTAAATCCTGGAAAACAGCCCTGGGCAAACTAAGTGTTTACTCAACCAACCCATCTCCTAATTGTTCACATAATGACGAAATTAATAAAGCTAAGTACGCCTTCATTCTTTATTTACACGATATGGGGAATATTCCCAAACGGGACAAAATTGCTTGTAACACTCAAATATCTCAGATATATTGCAGTAATCTTTGCATAAAACTGACAGTTTCAGCGATAAAGATATGCTGGCCAAAGGTAGAAAATGAAACCCTCAGCTCGATACACTGATTTCAGCTCTGTCATTGCGTCCACCAATTATTCCCGCGAAACACTTAAAAACAGTAGACAGATCTATTACTCCTTTGCCGCCTTCCGACATTTTTATCTTAGCGGAAGCCAGAAAAGAAGGAGACATGCGGGGTTCTATTCATTGTTAAGCACAACCGGGTGAACGGCAGCGTCACCATTGACGGAAGGACATCTATGATTCTTCCAAATCGACTTTAACACTTGTGCTCATTGGCATGGATATGTGTACTTCTGCAGACCCACCGTAAAACCAGGAAGCGGGTACACTTCATTTCATGTCATCATAGAGTGTAGAACGTGCAATTTGACGTATTTTTCGTAGATTTGACGTAGATTTTTTTTTCATAGATTTGACGTTTTGACGTAGATAAGCAGGACTTCAAGTAAGTCGCCTAACATCAGCAGTAGAAGTGTAAAGACACCTCCGCGTCGATACCGTAATCGTCCGATATTAACTGGCTTACATTTGCGTGTTTAGGAGTCAATGCTCGAAGTCAGGTCCCCCTCTACTGCTATTGGTGCGTTCCTTCCATTACATGAAGCCTGCCTAACTCCTCCATGTATTGTACAAATAGGAGATCCAAGTGCGTGGCAAGTAAATAGGACACTATTAATAACATCGATGACGACATTGTTTTGATCCAATGGGAAGTGGACACTTATAATTGTTATGCAATATGTTGTGCCTGTTCGCTCATACATAGCAGTTCAGCAACTGGTCTGCATTGGCCACACTGATGGTAAGTGAGTGCTGTCCTCATTGGATGTAAAACTGCCATTGTTGGATGATGTCATACACGGCATCCCATACTATAAAGGGTCGAAAAAAAGAGATATTTATTGTTTTACATGTTTTACATACGAGGTGATCGCAATACTGTGACTATGACTATATAAACATTAAAAAGAAATGAGATTATGAGTAGGGGTAGTTGCACTCGTTCAACAGAATACAGATAATGAAGAAGGAGTACAGGCGCAGTTGCGCCGTTGAGGATCGTTCGCACTCGAGGAGACGACTGGGTGAACAGACAGATTAAAGTGTATGTTATCACTGGCGTTCACTGGTAGATGGAGAGTCTTCAGAGTCATCTTCGTTGAAGACAGTAGTGCTAGCGTTAGAATGCCGAGCACTACGACGGAGACCAGATGTTCGCTTTTCCGGCTTCCCTGTCTTTGAACTTTTGCCAACAGCCTCGTTCTCAGATGGGTTATCATCGTCAGCGGCATCTGCTTCGGGAGGTGGTGATGTCTCGTTAACGGATGGTGGCGTCGAAACGTCGACCTGTGAAGCACGCGATTGTTGGCGATCGACAGGAGAGGTGGGCAGTGTCTTTCGACCAGAAGACGATGGAGAACTGCATTGACGCGGTGACGATTCAACCGATTCATAATCCATGCCATTTTCCTTTGAGTTAGCATCCGAATAGGGATATGATACCGGGCTGTCCTCGATCATCATCTGTTCCTCAGTAGGAGCTGAAAATGCAATTGATATTCGTCTCCTCTCCTACAAGGCGCACATACTCGGTGACATGGATGAAGGCGCAGGGGAAGGAGACAGCGTTCGCTCAGAATCTTCGGCAGAGTCTTCATTCAGCATGCGCTGTGCTTCAGCCGCCGCCTTGGCAAGCAGCTCGCCGTAAAACTCTGGCTGATCCTGCTTCGGCTCTAGTTCCTTCGCTGCGGCTTTGGCGTTCAGTGCATCAGCTTTGCGAAGTTGAGTCTGCAGTCTTCGAATGCGGTTGCGTTCGTGGTGTTGAAGACGCTTGCACAAGAGTCTGAGAATAAAAGGAAAATGCTATAACTTTCTGAATCTCTCGGCTTACTTTCTCTCCTCAGTAACTGTCTGGATACGTTGATTAAGACGTGCAACCTCGTCGCATAGAGCTCCATTCTTCTGCAGCGAGTGGTCATTAAACACGAAATGTCCTTTTTAACTTACGAATACTAAGGATCGAATTGTTCTCTTCATAAAAGCGATCTTCTTTATGTAGTGCTTTTCATCCCGGACTTGTGGAGGACCGACGACGCGTGGAATACGTTGAACAAATTTTGTCTGACCTGAAACTGAAGTGATTTTTAAGCACAACATGCTTGCCAGTACCATTCATGAGCGCGCATATTGGTCCGGACAGCATTGAATTGGTGGTCACAGTAGACAGGACGCTCGACAGGGAGCTAGGAGTATTCAAACGTGGTACTGACTGAATAATGAAGGAAGTGGGCAGTCCAGAAGAAAGTGGTGCTGAATGGGGTCCACCGGACTGAATATGTGCAACTGACTGCAGAAGGCTGTGCTCGCCTCCTTGAATTTGAACAGTCTAAAGAAGAATTATAGGTGATATATTACAGTACAAACCTGTGCTCCAAGTTCGGAAACCATACTGGATGGACCTGGTTTAACAAGCATTGATATATCCGAACCGTTAACTCCGTTTACGAATGCAGGCGCACTTTGAATTTGCGTCGTCCACTGACATTCCGACTTCGGTTGAATGTCTTCCGTCATCCGAGGAGCGGATCCTTCAGATGCAACCGAATCCGGACGCTCATCGCCGTATTCTTGTTTTATGCCGGTGTTATTCCAAGAAGGAGAGTCGGTGCGGGGAGGGGGAGCACTCATTGAAGCCGCGGGGATTTGGAGGACTGGACGCATCCTTGGAGGTGACGAGCTCACTGCAGACGCAAGTTGCATTCGGACGGTTGGATTAATTATGCGCACTGCTGGGCCAGGTTGAATCAGTGAGTTTGTTAACGCTTGTCCCGCAGCTTCCCCGGAAACTGTAGTTATCTTCTGCTGGGACATCTGATGCTGCAATTTCTGTCGCTGCACGAGCTGCTGCTGTTGTAGATGTTGCCGAACTGTCGGTCCTTCATCTGGGATTCCAACAATGTACTTCGCTCGTAAGGCCCCTGGAGGTGCTGGGATGACCGTACTAAAACAAATACAGATGTAGAGCGAAAAATAAATAACCACAAACCTTTTCGAATTCCATGGCGCCGTCTTTGGGAGTGGAGACTGTGAAACGTTTGTCCTCAGAAGAATACTGTCGCTGGTTAGCGCCTGTTGTGCTTCTAACCCAGCAGAGCCAACAATACTCGTTGTCGAAATGCTTTGGGAAATCGGAGTGAGATCAACATCCATGGCGGATCCGTCAGAAGGTGTATTTGGAGGATCATTGTGGGAACAGGGAGCTTCAGGAACTGGCTGCATACCATGGGACCCATCAAGTGAGCTCTCCGATACTCCAGTAATGCTCGTCGGCGCTTCCATTGGTTGGTTTTCCGTCCTAATTGCTGGTGCAGGCCTGACTTTAAACTTGAAAGTTTTACTTAAAGTAGCAAACTAACGATGTCTCAGAGGGCGTTGGCGTACGCGGATTCTGCTTTGGAGTAGAAATCGGAGATTGGTCGCAGGGTACGGATTTTCCGCCTTCGTGCGTGTTATCATCAGATCCAGCATTTTCACGGCCGCATTCTGATTTCTCACCATCCATTGCTCTAAAGCAATGCAATCATCTTGTGAGAAGCACAGCCGTAGATATGAAATCTGTGAACTAACACATCTGTATAAATATTGCGAGTAATTTTATGATTTCTATATCACGTAAATATCACACTAAACAGCGATATACCACGTAAATATCATGCTAAATCACTTAAATATCATACATATGTCGTTTCCAAAAATATTCTACAAAACAGGAGGGAGGACTCAAGAAATCAGTCCAATCACAGATGATAGTAAGTATTTTATGTATAAAGGAACGTGTTATAAGTTAGGCTTTCTGAGGAAGCGGAGGCGCCTGTTCGTAAGCAGGTGGAGCTGACGGAGCATGATTAGTTGGCTGCTGGCCATTGAGAGAACCAGCAGGATAGGGAGGATGGTCCGGACCTATGCCACCATACGGCGGCGGCTGCTCATACATGAAGACATTTCCAGCTAAAGGAGGTAAATAAAAATGAATCAGAAACCTGGTGCTTCCTACCTGGTGGTTGATCCGGAAATGCGTTTAGTGGTGCCTGGAATCCGTTGTAGACGCCATTTTGAGGAATGTAATATGCTGGCGGAGCAGAGTAGAAGTTGTTCGGCGGCGGAGCGTAAGCAGGAGGAGCATCATAAGGACGGAATCGATGAGCTACAATATTGCAAAACGTGTGCTGAGCAAGTAAAAGTGCTTACCCATGTCAGCGGCCTTCAACAGCGCTTGGCCGAAATCGATACATCCTCCTTTGGGGAATGAAAGCTTCCAAACGACTTCACCACTCCAGGCGCCTCCTGGTTGCGAAATAGCGACTCCTTTCAAGTAGTTAGCACCAAACACCGGTTGTTCCAGCTTGACATTGCGCAGACAATGGAACGGCATCGAAAAAGAACGAAGCGCCTCATTGTGGCGACCATTAATGTAAATTATCTGAAAGTAAGCATGTTAATTGTGGGAAATATGAAAGTGACATACGCGATGAGACGTTAGGTAGAGGTTGCCAGTATGTTTTCCCTTGAACCACTCGGCGTTAGACTCGGCAAAGCTCAAGTTGACCACTTTTGTGTACAGCAAGATCCTGAAATAGATCAAAATAAATAAAAAAGTAAGCATGAAAAACGACTCACATTTCTCCATTGTAGATCAGTACTCCCGCGCCATCAGGAGTATTAGCTGTGTTCACGGACATGCTTCGTGCTCTGAAATGAAAAACAGTTTAGCCAACCTTCTCTCACGCGTATAACTACGGCATCTGTCGCGGCAACACAACGAGACGCCATACAGTATTGATTGAAATTTCGAAACCAACGAAGGACGAGTCAGAAGGGACGCGAGCGAAAGCCATGAAACAATGATTCATCAAAACAACGATTTATAGAACGGTCTGCGTCTCAGGAACACATGGAAATATCAACAGAGCGGCGTGAGCGACCGAGAGTAGCTGTTTGACGCGAGCTACTCTCGGTCGTCGTTAGTCGAATTCAACGGCAGCGCCAACATGAGGCCTCTTGTGCGAATGGTTCTGTGGACGCCGCTACCCGTCGAGCGCTACTCACTGACCAGCGAGCATGTTTGGCACAAGCAGTGTCTCGTCTGTTCGTCCGACAACTGCGCAGGGGACACGGCGCGCTCACTTCAATGAGCGTTACCAGGGGAACGACACCGAAACCGTCCCAGTCTCAGAGCTCTTAAATTTACAGTTCGTCACTCGCGAGTTGGGAGATTGAAAATACAAGACCAGTACTCAACGACAGGAAAATAGGAAATTTGTCCGAAATGAGTAACGCCTTCAAACGTCCTTCCAGTCCCCTCAGCCCCTTCGTGCCGGGACGCATTCTCGAGTTTGATCAAACTCGTAAGCGAAGAATTGACCATTTTTATACCATTTTTGAGTATTTGAGGCCGCCAGTAATTCCACTTTTACTTGGACCATCGGAGTGAACAAAACGGTCTTGTTTCGTTTCTTGTAATGGTTTGGATATATGCTCCATTTG
The DNA here is from genome assembly GCA_016648015.1 of Steinernema khuongi. NCBI lineage: Eukaryota > Metazoa > Nematoda > Chromadorea > Rhabditida > Steinernematidae > Steinernema > Steinernema khuongi. The sequence goes on from JADLIF010003331.1 coordinate 120,692, forward strand.
TTATGTGCAGAACTTATGCAGCCTGTACACCAACTGAATGACTACACTCCTCAATAGGGCATTTATTTTCCTGACATAGATATCATCGGGAATGATGTTATAGAGTTGTGACTGGCCCTACTGAAAATGGTCAAAGAGAGCGATGGAATGCCCTAACCGCTGATGTTAAAAATACTGGACGAGGGAAGATACTTACAAATATATAAGTAATGAGTATTACGTGCTGAATGCACGAAGGGAACGAAGGGAATACATGAATTATGCCAAAGACCGGAAGGATAATCCAATACATCAGTCCTAAAAATCGGATGATGGTAAGGGTTTGCTACAATGAATGGAAATGCAGATCATCCATTCAAACTAAGACAAGAAGCACATGGAGACGACAAGGTGCAATGGGGAAATTCATTGAACGGTGACAAAGAGTATATCATACAAGTAAGTATTCCAATAGTTCGTTAGATGCTCAAGACCAAAAATAGAAGTGTGATGAACCTACTAACAATAGTAGAATTTGCCTACTTGAAAGGAGACACTTGTCGGTGTAACTATGGGCGACCAGCTATACATAAACATCCGGAATTATCTTAGAGAGGGGAGATGTACACTACGAATAAAAGTTTGTGTCCTGACAGATAGAAATAAAGTGTTCACTATGCACAGAAAAAAAACGAATCTTAAAGACTGGAACTGTTATGAGTTCATAGGTGACCGCATGGTGGCTCCACATGAGACGAGAGCGACAAAGATATTGGAGCGCAGTTGACTATTCGAAGACGCTGGCAAGCTCTCGATCGGCGTTTCGCGACTGAGATCGGGCTGGTTGACCAAAAGTGTCATTTTCTCTTCGTTCAGCAGTTCGCGGAATATCTGCAAATGTGGTATGTGAGTCTCAGAAGTGCGTGTTGGCCGTCTTACTTCAACGAGTTCGGCATCCAGACGCTCGGCGGCATAATGGATCACTGTCTTGCCGTTGGTGGCGTCCTAAAAGCACGCTTATTTTAACATGCGGAAAACTGGTAAGCATACAGCAATGGAAGGATCGGCCCCGGCCTCAAGTAGTGCTCTGATAGTGGCCTTGTTATCCAAGACACACTGGCTTTGCTCTTCCATAACACCGTGGTTCTTCACTGCACACAGAAGGGGAGTGAGGCCCATTCCATTAGTGAGGTTGATGTTTGTTGAAGGGTATGAGCTCAGGATTTGGACAATTGGTGTCATTCCGCGTGCAGCGGCGTAATGCAAAGGAGCATCGCGTTCAGGTCGGCTTGTTTGAATGTTCGGATCGGCTCCAGCTTCAATCAGGTAGTCTACGAGTTCAGTACGTCTGCTTTCAACTGCCAGAAATAGTGGTGTTTCGTTGCTCGAATTGGGAATATCAAACGGTTTCTGGCATGCTGGGAACTCCATCTTCAACATTTGTTCGACGAGGGCGTAAACTTTTGGAATGTCGAGGTGGGCAATGACGATGTGGAGAAGAGTGTCACGGTCAGGGTCTTGGTAGTACAGGGCACCCGGGATATACTGTAAAACGCTTTCATTTATGCGGTTAATCTAACGAACGAACCTGGACACACTTGCAAGTCCATGCCCAAGCTACGTCCATGTCGGTGTCACTGATCATAGAACGAAGACGAGTTTTTGCGGGACGTGCTCCGGGTTCTGAGCGGACCATAGGGCCGAAAAGTTCGCTTGTTTGGCTTTGGTAGCGCTGCTCTACACCAGGTGTCATCGGGCAGCATATTCCTCCGCGTGGAGCTGCCGGCGATCGCTGAGGAGCGCTTCCGGCAGACATCGGAGATCCACATCCGCTGTCTGTAGAAGGAGGTCTTTGGTGAGACGGGCTGCCTGCAGTAGAATCACTGAACGAATCCTTCCGTTGACGATTCTCTTTGGCATCAGGTGTAGAGGATGAGTATCTTCGGGAATATTTGAGAATAAAGTCTGAGAGCGCATCAGGCAGCTCAGCCTCGTCCTGCAGAGCCGGAGATGTTTCCGTAGTTATTGCTGATCGTTGTACCTTTGCCGAAAGGAGACGTGACAACTCTGCAGAACTGAGTCCGTGGTCAGCTGTGAATGGTGAATGACGCTGAGGTGAGTAGTAACCAGCGTCTGACTGCGGCGAATATCCGGGATTCTCCGAATTCCACCAGTTCTGGCATTCTGTTTCGTATGGGTTACTGTAGTTACCGTATTCTTGCGATTGACCATTTGTGAAAGGATATCTGTTATTTCCGTTGTATGGGTGGGCGTTGTTGTAAGCGGTTCTTAAAAGTCAAAGTAGATAAGAATAGTGACACAAACTCTTACTGTCTGGAAGTGCGAACTGGGCCACGTGACAACAGTTCAGCCTCAGTTTCAGCATCGGTCTTTGATTCTTCACTTTCTTCTTTCGTCTCTTCCTTGTTCTGGTCACTGCTCTTCTCCTGTTCCTTGGTTTCTTCTTCTTTCTTCACCTCCTCTTTGACGGGCTCGTCCTTCACGATCTCTTTCTTTGGCTCATTTTCTTCCTTCTTCAAATAGACTTGTTTAAAGACTTACGGGATCACAAAATTATCCTCACCTTTTCAGTTTCTACCTTAGTATCTTCAATCTTCGGTGCAGGCAAATTCGCGTCCAAAAGGTCTGAGAACAGGTTCGCACCATCTCGGACAAATTTGGATGTGGTGTTCGTTTTGCGGGCGAGCGCGCTTGAACGAAGACTTTGGAGACTGACGTAGTCCGAAGGCGAGATGCCATCTACATTGCGCGCGTACTTCTTTGGCTTATTGACAGGAGCCTCTTTAATGGTGAGTCCTTTTAACGCATCTGTGAGTCGTTCTGTGGTCGATTCCTGTGGAATGGCACAAGGGGCCGCGCGAGCAACCAAGCAGGTTCCAGACGAGGATTGTGAACTCATCGCTTGTGAAACTGTGAAGAAATTTGATCTGGAATCAACAAATAGATAGTGAGATTGCGTCGACTACGGTAACTCAAATGTTGACAAAGTGGTTGAAAGAACAACACGGAAGTAAAAGAAGTGCGTGTGCTACTTAACGGGATGCGCGCTAAAAACCGTCGGAGTGACAGTGCGGGAGGTTATGCCAATGAAGGATCGTCGCGAATGTAAATTCCAAAGGGAGTTTGCGTGAGGCTGTCGAGAGGACAAAGTGTGGTCTTGAGAAGTCGTCGGCGATGGAAACCTGCCGGCGACACGCAGCTGTCGGCCTCTGAATCGATCGTCGGCGGCGCTGCCACTCGCTTGGCGCGCTGTCGAAGGCAAGAGACCGCGCCTCGGCGGAGCCGTCTCCTGCGCCGCTTCGCTGGCTGCCGCTCCAGCCCGCAGAGAAAAAGCGAAGAACGTGCGTTTGCGTGTGTCCGCAACCACGCGCGTTCGATCGTTTTTACGTCACGATTTTTAACAACAAGCGTCGCGGTCTAGCTAAGAACCATGGAAACTCCGTCGGCCGTGGTGACGTCCGCGTAGACACTCTATAAAGATACTGAGTGCTCAGAGATAGACGGTCCATCGGAAGGCATTAGTTACTCGGGCACTACGCGCCCATGGGGACACAAGGACCACTTATGAGAGGATATAATTTATGCTTTACCTACAATGGGACCATCATGAAGCGGGAGATATACATGCACTTTCTGCGTTGGAGGTAGGCCGTGCCAGCCTGCCTCCGCAAATGATTTGTACTTTTGAAAATGATGGCGATTCGAGAGGGGCTTAAGAAATAAAGCGAACACGGGAAGGTGGGGGAGAATAGAACGCTGCTAGGTACACCTAAGGTATTTGATGAAATCTGTGCTCGAAAAATTACACAAAATTCACGAAGGACGATTGCGATGTGCAAGTGAAATAACAGTGACCCGCAAAAAGACTTCCATTTGGATCAAAGAAGAGCTGAGGAGATGAATAAACCGAGCGCGACAGTCGGAATGTTTGGCAGAGCGTTTGCGCGAAGTCGGTACTAGGCAAATATGAGTACGGTAAACATGAGGAAGGGTCCGCAGCCGCCTGGCAAAACAACTCGAAATCTGACCAATGTGCCCATTGCCCGTGCCTAGCGCATACAAAGCGACATTTCGTAAGTAACACCTACACACTGGACTGGCGAAAAGTGATAGCGACTCTAAGAGTGAAGGCAAGATGGCGGCTCTGCGACTTGCCGACAGTGGCAAACGCAGACTCGACTCGTAATCGAAGAGCACAAAAAAGTCGGCGATGAGAACAATGAACGCCGACCTTAGACGCTTAGACTCCACTCACAGCCAGCGACACAGAAAGGGGCACGAAGATCGAAAAATAGGGAGACCGAGTGAAAGCGGTCACTCAAAATTGTATGCGTGTAAAGCAGCAAAAACACGCGGCGACCTAAGATTACGCGAATGCGAGAGAAGGCGTGGGCCTGGTTGGAAGAACACTGGCTGGCTGTTTACGTCGTTCACGGGGAAGTGATCGAAATCTTGTGGGAAACAACGTCACTCTTTCGCGTAATGCAATTCAGCAATCAATGTTCGAGGCGAGACAATCAAAAGTCGTGGCTTTCCCGTTCTGTGTTCGTGAAAAGGCTTTTTTACGACATGACTGGGCGACCATGTGACACACGCATGCGCAAACAGCGATTTCTCAGCAGCAGACAAGGAAGTAAATTCGTCGCTCTCACTAAGGGTCACACTTCGACGGCTGGCCGCTCACGCTTCGAACCGGTGCGCATTGGAAAAAGGGGCTAAAGCAAGATGTACGGTAGCACCTGCGTCACTTATCTCGTTACTGTGGCAACACATCCGTTACCCAAGCATATCCTTGCCACACAGCTCTCCCGAGATGGCGGAAAAAAACTTGCGCCTCACATATTCATTCAAGTGTTTACCCATTCAGCATCGGCATCGGAAACGGCGCAATAATCCTGGGAGAATCCCTTAGCTCGGAAGACGCCATTCTCGTTATTGACCTCAACCGAACCGCCGATATGTATTGTTTGCCTTTATCGTTTGCTCGCTGCGAAGGGCTCTGTCATACGCTGCTCGTATTCGTGGGGTTTTGAACAGTGCAATCCACTCGAGACCACTATTGCCAAAATTAATCCGTCGCTCATCGCAGTGGTGCTGGTGGCATTAGTCTCATCCGGAAGCAGATCGAAACCACAGTCGCTGGCCACCTAGCCTATCGACGTATTCCTCTCTCACCGTCGCCGTTGTCACGCGATTGTTGTCTCCACAGTGACGCAGTGCAATAGTATACATTTCGCAAAACCATTCGAGTTGGACAGCATCCGATTCCATTAGGATAATTTCGCCGTTCTCGTTAAGTAGCAGCCACTGTGGCTCGGCTATTTAGGTGACAGACGCTGCAGTAAATATTCTTCCCAGTTATTGCCAACAGCGTTAGTCTGGTCGACTAAACGTCCACGAGTGCGTGAAAATCGTTCTTTTTTTCGACGCTTACCTTCCTCTCCGCTACCGCTCTTTACGGCAATTGTCTCATTGATTGTTTGTTCAGATACATTTTGGGTAATGGCCGACTACCCCGTGCAGTCGCACAACGCGGGTGGCGCAGGTAAGAGAACAAAGGACACTCTGACCGTTTTGTTGTACTTTTGTTAGATGTGATGTCGATGGGTGGTGCAAACCTAATGCAACATCAGGAATCACAACAGTCCCAACAAATGTCACATCAGCAGATGATGGGTCAACAAATGCAGGCGCAAATGGTGTCCATGCCTATGAGGGCACCTCCAGGGCAACACTATCCTCATGGAATGCCACCGACAAGTGGCATGATGCACGCTCGTCGCCCACCTCAGGGTAACTACCGTCCACAGATGATGCGTCCTCCTGTTGACCAACAAAGATTCGCTTACCACAACCCTGACCACATGCATCACATGGGTAATTCGCCGAGCATCGCCAGTTTGAACGTTGAGACTTTACAGGCATCATCCAACCGGGTGGTTCAAACCAACAGCCAACACATATCACGATGAGTCAGCAGGCTTCACAGGTACAACATCAACAGCAACATCATCAGCAACAACAGCATCAGCAACAGCAAATGATGTCCTCGCATCAGATGATGAACCATCAGATGCCGCCGCCACAGATGGTCGGAATGCCGACGAAGATGAATCCAGGACACTCTCAAGTCATGATGAACCAAGGAATGATGCAGAACTCCGGCCTAGTTCAACAAAGACAGCATCCTGCTCCAGTATTTCGTCAACCTATGGTCCGCCAGCCGGAGCCACGCATGACTTACATGCCACCGGAGCAAATGCACCAAATGGGTAACCCAAGGATGATCCCGTATGTTTTTTTATGCAAAACGTATATACAGATCGGTCTAGAATGCAAGGGATGATGCATCATCAGCAGATGCAGGCAGCGCAGCCTCGTCCCATGCAACAGCATCAGCCTATGATGCAGGCTCCATCGGCACATCAACCTCCGTCATCGTCCGCACTTCGTCAGGCCCTTGGATACCCAAAGCCAACTTCTACTGTCGCCAGTCTGTCCCAACCCGCAACGTTTTCCTCTCAGCAACCTCAATCTGTACAAATTCCAACCTCCACACCGGCCGATCAGCCAAAAGCGGCTAGTAGTCAGTTTTCTGGGGAATCCCACCATGCAAGCATGGGTGAAGCTATGGAGACTGACCGCCAGCCCAGTTCTTCAAATGCAGTAGATTTTGCTTCCCTGGCAGAAGCGATCCGTACTAACCCCGGGCTAGCTGGTGGTCCTGTTCTAACCCGGGAAGCGCTGGACCGCGTAGTGAAGTCGGTCGACCCGCACGAAACGCTGGAGGACGACGTAGCCGACGCCATATGCGTAATGATGGACGAGTTTATCGATGACGTAATCGGCCATGCTAGCCGTGTGGCTCGACATCGCGGAGGTACGCGTCTGGAGGGGAGAGACGTTTCCTACGCTCTCGAGCACTTTTTTGATATGCCCATGTCGGCGGAAGGTTTTTGCACTGGATCTCAAGCGATAGCCGCTCGCAATCGTCCATCTACTAATGATGCCCACCAGCAACGCTTGGCCCTTATTAAGAAGACACTAAAGAAACCGTAGTCGTTTACCAATTGCTGCGCTGCAACAATTTAGTCCATCTTGCACCGAGCTCTCCCTAACCTGTGATCTTACAGTTTCTCGAACTTCCGCTCTTTCCCACAGCTGTACATACATATTCTATCCTTCCGAAGTAGTCAACAATGGTGTGTGTGCTTAAACCGAATTTAAGATGTCTTTAAATTTGGGGTACTTTACTGTGATGCTCTCTATGCTATCCTCCTTTAAATTCTCTGGTCTTGTACTACTGTGTCGCAAACGGTTAGTATTTATTAAGATTTCTAGCTGCATAAATGTTTCATACTGTCTGTAATAAAACGCATCTTTATTAATGGACTCGCAACTGAACATACGAAGAGGACTGCTGTCCCATTGCACAGGAAGAAGATATGGAAAAGGGCAGGGAAAGCGAATCGACCAAAAACCGCGTATTGTAGGGATGCCCTTCCTTGTCTGAGAAGGAGAACCCGTACAAAGAGATCGGTCGAACAGTACTCGTTTCACCCGATCGAAACGAGAAGGCGGAAATTGCACTGCACTCCCAAGAAGACGATGAGACAGAAGAATGTAGCTAGACGAGGATCGACTGCCGACCTACCAAGAACAGGGGGAATGACACAGGGGGAATAGTCACTATGCGCGCTATGAGGGTGGGGGTACTATGTAAGTGCATGTTGAAAGGAGCAATGTAAGAATGTTGGACCAGTGGTTGTAGAGACGAGTTGGAGATAAGGCAATTTGGTAAGCGTCCCGTAGTAGAAGTAGCCATACAACATGTAGGAGAGGATAATTGGTGACTTTTGTGCTTTTGCACGACGGAAAGGGGAAAAAGTGAGGAAAGACTGTTGATAACAGTCTAGTTCGGGTTTGCGATGAGAGGAGCGGTAGGAGGATGCATAGGGGATGCCTCGGGCGAAGCGTTCTCTTCCTGAGGAGTGCTCTCCTCATCCTCGTTCACTTGCGACACTCGATCTTTCTGCTGCAGCTGCTTCTTGCGTTCCTCGGCATAATCCTGAAGAAGCTGGTGCTGCTGGCGCAGGCTTTGGATGGTTCTTTGGTATTCAGTCAGGTTTTCTTCGGAGTGCTCCGTGAGGACGGAGAGCTTACCACTTTGAGCGTCACCATTGTTGTCCCCTCCTAAAATGGTCATTTCACTCATTGAAGGCACTTTGGCGATTATAATACCTTCATTTTTCATCTGATTGCGTTGATAACGATGCACGAAGGGAATCGCGCAACTCACGAGGCCGGAGCAAATAATAAGTCCACCTGCGAAGAGAAACGAGGCATCGTAGGATCCCATGACATCGTACACCATTCCCGCAATTGGCGTGCCAAGTAGTGAGGCAATTCCACGTCCAACGACCAGGAGACCGAAAGAGTTTGTGAGACGTTCCAGTCCAAGAAGATCGCTAAGGACGATGGAGGTCAGGCAGATGTAGGCAGCTGAAGCAAATGGATTATGTTAAACAAAGTTCAAATGAATCCTACAAATGATAAAGCCGAACAGAATTGCGTATCCACAAAGGCCAACGAAGCCGGGAAGGAATGGGCAGAGACATGTCAGAATTCCACAGCTGAGCAGAGAGATGTTGTTGATCGTCAGAGCGGAGACCCATCCTTGGTCGGCCACCCAGCCAAAGAGCACACGTCCTTAAGCTGCATTATAACTGTGAAAATCCGTGATAGCGTACCAAGCGTATTAGTAATTCCAATGATCGAAAGCAGAAGGGCAGCCTGCGCTCCTGAGACTCCCTTCTCGGTGGCCATACTGATCACAAACATAAACGGAACGTAAAAGCCCAACATTCCCAAAATGTTCGAAACTGTGAGGAGAATCATGATTGGCTCCTTCAGTAGTTGTAGGTCGATCATTTCTGAGAAGGCGTTTCTGATGACGAAGGGAATGCATTTGCATTTACTGAAGATGATAAGATAGTTTAGCGTCATTGGTCATCCGCCTTACCTGTCGTCAACAAATTCCAAATCCTCCAGTTCTTCAGCAGCGATCAAGCCACCAGTGATTCGACTCATGCGGCTTCCGAAGTCGGCCATATCTCCGTGAGACATGTGGGACAGGGACTGTGCCACCACGGTAGCAGGAATGGAGATCTGGGACTCGCGGTAGCTTCGCAGGTTGTTGCCTTCATCCTCGAACTCTTTCAAGTTACGGATGGAACCCTGATAGAAGATATCGCGACGGTTGAATGGTCGCATGAATTCTTTAGGATCCACACCCTAAAGCACAGTTATTTGACCGTCCACAGTTAAGCCACATACGCTCAGGGCTACACTCAACACAGAGTCTCCGGCCTTCAACGACTGGGGGTTTTGGGAAAGTCGGCTGAGTGACTGCGCAAAACTGCGAGCGGAGATTCGGCTGAGCTGACTACTCAGGTTGTGTCTGCTCATCTTGAGATCTTGGTTGCTTGTCATCTCACTTCCGATGCTAAAGTTATTGCATGAGTAAGATCAGTTCAATGCGCATTCGTACCTTGTAAGAGTGAGCTTTCGGTTCCGTTGTTGAGCGATGTGACGTTCTCCGTGGTTGTAGGTCGATCCGGCGCGACTCTTGGTAATCGCACGGTTCTCGTTGATGGGCGAAAGCGGCGGCCGAACTGGAGTAGAAGGGCTCGAATCGTTCTCGCACTCGCTCAGGGCTGAGCGCAGACGCGCAAACACCTCCGAATCCATTCCGTGGTGAGCTTCTCCGTTTTCGGCATTTGTACTCACTGAGTTCGTCCGTGTTACAGCCAAGGATGTAGGTGGCTTGTAGACTCCATCTTCGACGGAAATCTGTGAAAGGGGTCTCTGAAATGGTCGTTTAGCGAAAAGAGCCAATTTGGAGCTACTCACCGCGCTTGGATTTGTTTCGTCGTACTGGTGCAATTTTTCCATCACCGCCTTCAAGGGTTCCTGTTCTTCTTTGTACTTCTGCTCCTCCATGTCTATCTCAGGGAATGCTAGAGGTCTATAAAACAGACCGCAGACAGCGCAAAGAAGAATCAGTCCAGCAATCAACCAGAGCGTGTGTCTCCATCCCATGTCTAAAAGTCGAAATATATCTTGTGGCCTAGCAAATCTCAATCTTACTGTCTATGCAGTACACACAAAGCATGGGCATCACGAAAGTGCCAAATCCCGAACCGGCAACAGCAAGTCCAGTAGCCAACGCTCTCTTGCTTTCGAAGTAATATCCCACTACTACGATAGCCGGTAGGTATACGAAGCCGAAACCAATGCCTCCGATGATGCCGTAGAGAACCATGAACATGCCAATGTTCGTGGCAAAAGTGGCCAAGAAGAAGGCGACAGCTGTGATAATCGAGCCGCATACCACAACGGGTCTTGCACCAAAGTTGTTAACCAAGCCACCGGCAACCGGACCTAAAATACACTCTTCGATGACAGTGTGATTTTTCCAAACGAACCAGACAACAGGTAGACGCCAATGAGAAGGGATCCAATGAGTGACGTCATCGCTGTTGAACATTGGAATTCCTTTTCGTAAGACTTGATAAAAGCACCGAAACTGTTTGCCACTCCATCAACGAAGAAATTTGAGACAAACGCCGCAACGACAATCACCCAACCGTAGCCACCGTCTGGAGGAACAGGCAAGTGATCGTTGATACAGTCGATATGTCCATCGCCTGGAACCACTTTGTAATAAAACTGCAGAGACTTGTTGCCATACCGTGCAGCTCATTCAAGGTCAGGGAACTGTGGAAGTTATCGTACATTTCCGGAAGTTCGTCGTTGCGCTCGTCCATGCTCGGTGTGTAGGACTCGTTGTCATCCCCATCTTGATCTTCTGCAAGCACTGAGGTCATCGCATGTTTGGTCACGTGTTTTATGGGCATAAGGGTGTTGGGGTCTCGGTAGCCGAGTGTAAGCGAACGTACTGTGATTTGCCGATATATCCTCTTTTCCTTCCGCATCATCCTCCAGCGTCTGTTCATTCTCCGGTTCTTCATCCACTGTGACCAGTGGGATTGATCCGTTTCCCATAGTAGGCGTTTCGGGCTCCTCTGTCCTCCTTGTTTTCGTCGTCTCGTCCTCCATGAGGTTCCCGGAATTACGACTTCCTGTTAGTAGAAGATGAGTAAACGACTAAATCGTCTCTCTGGCGGACAGAAGCAGAGGAAATGCGAGAGGTTGTAGGCCGCCCGGCGGACGCCTGAAAGCAAGAAGAACGAGGTGATAACAATAAGCGACTTTCGATTGTGAGCACCCACAACGCACTCTACACGCGCTCGGCCGCTGAAATGGAAATGATGCATTAAAAAAGGTGGAAGGCAGAGACGGAGACAAACAACGGCGGGGGAGAGCACGATGTCCCATAACGGTCCATTCTCCGTTTAAGTAAAGACAAACCAGGAGCGCGACGCATGACACAGCGTTGATGAATAAAGCTGACTTATTCAGGGGCCGACTCATTCGTGGGAGGAGTCACTCTGGTTCAGGTGGAAGTTGACAGTGTGACTCACGGAAATTGGTGTATCACCCTGAAAGATTTCTCCGCGCCGCCGAGGTAGACAATATGACTGTGTCAAATGAAACTGAACACAACAGAAAATGTTTTGTTGGATTCACACAGAAGCATCGCACATAAAAAAGGCGTCAGGAAGTCGGGATGACCGCAAAAAACGGAACATCGGGACGGTATGATAATTAGATGGACGAATAGGTAACGAACTGATAAGAGGGCATCCACATTATTCATAGTACAAACTCATGGAAGCCCACTTCGCCGCGGCCCCCTGAGAAGGTCGACTTTCCCATTAGCGCGGACGAGAACGGCCATCAAAAATCCACAAGTAATTATTGACGCCATCAGCGAACGGACGAATGTTTACATAAGCGTTTTGGCATCACGCTGCTCTGCCCTTGGCCGGGAGCTCCCGATTGGTGATATGAGAGGGAGATAGTACCGCAAAAGGCAGCAGATAGACCGGGCAATTAGGCAAACTGCGACGCAGTGCTTGTGAGGCTGGGGAGGAAGCGCCTGGCTGTGGGGGAATGATGTGAGGACCTCGGCGTCTGTGAAAAAAGGCGCGATGCACGCACGAATGCTGGCCACGGACGCCTCACCACAAGCGGCAAATGTCCAATTATACGCACTCTGAACGGAACTGACGTTTTAGTGCTTGTCAAGCAGATAGTGTATACTGGAAGCACTTTTAGGGCTTAAACTCTTTTTTATCGCTGGCCCGCAGATTACCCTCCCATGCAGACGTACAATAGGATTACTTGGGCAGCGGGTGACGCCAATAACGATGCCCTACAAGAACAGTCGGCTCAAATGACACGATTGCGGAACATGAACAGATCGAGCATTGAGATTTTTCAAAGCTAGCCTATTCAACCAAGCACAAGCGCGCCCAAACGAATAATGCTAGGAAAGTTAATTGCTCCCGCGAAGGAACAATGAGGTAATGCGCTATACTTTACTTTAATCTCACAGTTTACTATCAGTGATTATCTGTTCTAAGGAGACAAGGAATGTTAAGACTACACGTGCGGGAGTATCAATGCACTCTAGGCCTGAAGGGCTCTCAGCTCATGCCGCGATTAAAACAAAATGGGTTTTAACACTATTATTTCTTTGAAAAGTGCACGTGATTACGCATTCGTAATTGATTGTGCTACCTCAATTCCAGACACGGCGACCTTCCGAAAATGTAATTAACTGATTCAGGAGTCACTTGTAGAACCCACTTGCAATATAGATTGGATGTTTTTTTGTCGAGAAAGCGGCAGCAGAAATTTTCAGAGAGAGGGTTCAACTTCAGCCCGGGTATTTACTGATCACAAATGTAAACAGATTCCAAGCAACAGTGGCACTAGGAAGGATGTACGAAGGAGGATGAGCGTCGCGTTGGTTGACACAGGAATTGCGCAAAAAGTGTAAAAAGGGCTTCCTATCGGAAGGAATGTCTGTCACCCTACAGTTCTAATCCTTATTCTATCTTTGGCACACTACTGACAAGGTGACACGCACAGCTTACAAGCTACACCTCAGTGGCGCCTCGCAGTGCGGAGAGGAGAGAAAACGCGGTGGTGGAAAAAGTTATTTGATCGAACAGCTTGGTGCAAAGTTCCGCGAAGTAAAAACTGGCCATGAAGTGTCGGAAAGAGCGCGGTTGAGTGGCGATAAGATAAGCCCTGTAGACAATCACCGCTACTTTTGGAGGACAGCTAATCGCGGGGAGTTACGCGGTGACTACATGACCAACAATCGGAAGGGCGCGAACCTATGCACACTACAAATATTAACAAAGATGAGCGCGAGCGTTGCAAGTGAGACTATACAGTCAATCGCGCACAGGTATCGACAGACGGGGCATTACAGAGAAATCTGACAGTGCCGAGACATTGACATCGCATTAACCCTCTTTGTCGCAACCCTGCGGCCACTATATCGCCCCTCTACGCTTATATGACAGCGACGTTCATGGGCGCCTCACAGACGTACGTCGTCAAACAAAGTGCACATTGTCTAAGACGATTTGCGGAACGGTCCTGTTGGCGCCATCTAGCAGTACTCTCGGACAACTCCACGGCTATGAATATGAACAGAGGAAGAGGATACAGCAACACGTGAAGCGGCCATGCTCGAAGGGAAAAGGATTCTCGCGGTCATCGAAAATACTGTGCCAAATGGCCACAAAAGACAAACCACGAAAGTGCCAAATAACCACTAAGAGGGCCAGTAACAGCTGACAGAGAACGAAGCCGCGGATATGACGCGATGTGACACGATTACCGCTGCTTTATCTCCTCTCGCCTATGTACTCATATAATGAGTGACGGTAAAGTTCCGACGCCGAGTGATGGAAAATGAATAAAAAAGCGGGCTTCTACGCTTCAAAACAAGAAAGGGTTCACAGCAAATGATGTTTTGCAGGACGGCAGCGTTGCACTTTGGAAAGAAACTGACGAATGGCGCAAACGCCTTTGTGCGGGAATTTCAACTAAGGGGAACAGTGTTTTAGCGGACAAAATGGCATTATCCAATAAGTACTCCTGGAAATGTGCTACTGAAAGCGGGCTCAAGAGCGAAGATTTTTCACATTTTTTTTCCTGAAATGGAGCACATCGTTAAACGTAGCTTTCATAGATAGTCCTACTACAAAAATTCATCACTGCACTTCCGAGGGACCGAGCGGACAAACGTTCTCTAGCTTGAGACGACATGGATCGATATGCGCGGGGATGCCTAGTCGCTTTTCATTGGGCTAGTCCCCGCGCCCGCTTGCAACGAACCACGACCGATCAGCGAGCGGACTATCCGGCGAGTGGCCCATGAACGATTCACGTGAGCGTTGAGTCTTTATTAGTAACATCAGTGCCGCATGGATAATAACATATTTAAGCTAGCTTATATAACACAATAAAGCTATCCTCATACCATTGCTTGCATCGCTTAACACTGACCCGGCGTAACACACAAACCACTTACATGCCTTACAAAGCCTGCTTCGCATTGGCACACGTCTACGATACATTGCTGCGTACAGAAAGCGGGCTTCGGATTTTCACAGGTTGGTTCGCAAGCCGACCCGCACGTTTGGAACCTTTCATGAAGGCCACAAATGCGTTCTAAAACGAATATCTCTGCTTATACGAATTTAAAAAGATAATGAGATGCGTACCTGGTTTTGGCGCCTCTTTTTTCGGGCAATGCGCTTTCTTCACACATTTGCCTTTGTCGTTACGAACGTAACCTGCACGGCATTGGCACACGTCCAGAAGACATTGTTGGGTGCAATCTTTGGGCTCCGGATTGTCGCATGTCGGTTCACATGCCGTTCCACATGATTGGAACTTTTCAAATCGTCCGCAGGAAGAATCTGAACAGCTCAGTGACAGAGTGACCGTATGAGACACGAAGATACCATCAACTTCTTGACACTCCGAAAAGCGTACACACTTGTTGTTTGTGTCCCTTACGAAACCCGGGGCACACTGACATACGTCCTGCACACAATGGTCGGAACAAAACGCCGGGAACGGTTCGCTGCACGTGGGTTCACATTCAGCTCCACAAACGGTAAAGTGTTCATTTGGACCGCACACTTCTGGAAAAGAGATAAAGGCGGTGAGGCGTTACCGATGTCTTCTTACGGTTTGCTTCAATGATTGCCGCAGGTGCCAAACAGTTATCCTTTGTTATGCATTTTCCGGCACTGTTCCGTACATATCCTTTTTCACACTGGCAGACGTCCACAACACACTGCAAAGTGCACACAGTTGGCTCTGGGTTTTCGCAGGTAGGTTCACAAGCCGAACCGCAGTTAGTAAACGTTTCGTGCGGCGCACATTGTGTTACTGTAACAGAAGTTGCAACAATAACGTGGGGAGTACTTATATACCGTTTTTATGAACTTCTGGGCAGTCGCTGAGCGCGATACAAGATCCATTCGTAAATGCAACGAACCCTTCCTTGCACTGACACACGTCGATGATGCAATGAGATTCACAAACAGGTTCAGGAACTGTACATGTTGGAGCACATGCACTACCGCAAGCCTTCAACTCTTCGTTCAGTCCACATTTCGGATGCACAGCCTTAGCCACTCCGTTAGGGTCTGGAATACAAAACTTCATTAAAAGACTGTCTCTGCAGTGATTCTCACATAATTGTAGGTACTACAGTCGTTATGTACTCAAACTTACGGTGGTCAGTTATAACTGGATGATGTAGGCACTCCGTCGCATTTATGCACCGTCCGCTCTTGTTTCTCACGAATCCATCGATGCATCCGCACTCCGGTTGTTTGCACAATAGGCTGCTCGCACAAATGGGCTTTTCACACGTCGGATCACAAGCACCGCACAGTTTCACTTCTTCGTTCTCTTGGCACTTTAAATCTGCAAAAGAGGAAAGATACATATCCCACAAAAGTGCTAAATACCTTTGCAAACCAACTTGGGGACAATACAACCGATTTCATTGATGTCTTCTGCATAGGAGCATCCTTCTGGTGCCAAGGCTAGATTTACCACAGGGCAGTTCGTCGGTGCTAAAGAAGATCCTGAGTTCCGGAGAATCCGATTTGCAACGTACCTATGGTATCTACACAAGTTCCATTGACACACGTATGCTTAGACGGGCACAGAACATTAGCACACGAGTTTTTGGGAGCACATGATTGAGGAAGCACGCACAACCCATTGTGGTCTCTCAGGTAGCCATTGGCACAGCCACATTCCGGCTCGTCACAAGCCAGGTTGCACGTCGGCGAAGGCTCATTGCATTTTGCTTCACATGCACCACAACTGTGGACGACCTCGTTTTCTCCTTTGCACGTTAAGTCTGCAACACGGGCTATTGGAAAACTGTACAAATTGTGTAGTTGATTGTTGCCCCATACAAGCACTTCGTACTACGTTAGCGGTAAACGCCTAAAGGGAACGCAACCGTGTAGTACACTACTCGACCGGCCTTCATTACATTTAGGTGACGACGACAACTAACCTTGTGTCTTGTTCCCTTTTACGGAACAGTCCCCTATCAAGATGCATCTATTCTTGGAGTCACGAACGTATCCATCACGACATCCGCATTCGGGTGTCCGACACACCATATCGCATGCGGTCAGTGGATTTATGCAAGAGCTGTCGCACGCACCACATGGCTTAATTGTTTCGTTTGCTCCACATTTTTTGCTTTCTAGGATGCTTTAGGGATCGGCTAGATCAGGAACTTCTTACCAACAGGCGAATCAAATTGAATTTGGGTGCATTCCGCTCTTGGAACGCAGGAATTGTTCTTATCTCGAGCGTAGCCATCGTTGCACCCACACGCTGGCTGTCTACAGACAGTGGGACATATTGAGGGCAGCTCCCCGCAGATGTCTTCACATTTTCCACATGGCTGAACTCGTTCGTTTTTACCGCATTTCAGATCTGGATAAGGGTTACTTCGTGAACATATATTGGCATTTACCTTGAGCATGTTCAACTGACGCCTTCTCCAGAGGTGATGATGTATTGGATTTAAGACAGACGTTCTCGCAAATTTCAAGGCTCTCAAAGTTATTGTCGTTTCCGTTGCACCTTCCATATATCAAAGGAACGCATCGTGCTGTTTTGACGTCGAAATAGAAACTAGTACTTGTGGACAAACACGACCCCTTGGAGGGGGGAAGAATGCAGCGCTAAAGTTCATCGGGTACAGTGAAACGAGTTGAGGTGAACCCACTGAACTTACCTTGTCAATGACAGCTGTTTCGCTACATTTCAGTTCATGAGAAAGACATCCTTCCTCGGTGATTACCTCAGACCACTCACAGCCTTGTACGGAAACCTCTGGCAGAGTGGAGTTAACACATTCTGATGTGACTAGCCTTGCGCCCTTGAAAGTTAGCGTTTATGCACGGACAGTCAACTATTACTTACGAGAATAAGCGATATGATGACACTACTGAGCATCAGTGGAGCCACCTGAAAATGAATGACCGCGTAAACATCAGCTTTTTTGGAACGCACCGAAAAGATCTGCTGGTCGCAAACCAAAAAAGAAACCTTCAACACCGAATGCAAAAGTGTGCGCGATGGCAACGGGTTCGCCAACTTTCAGAGAGTCTTCCCCTTCGCCTTCGAAGGCGACTAATTCAGAGCGCACAGTGAGCAGGCGCACGTCTGATCGGAAAAAAGTCCGTTTTCAAGCCAGTTTTATCAATCGCGCACACGCCAAATTCAACCCGCCAACACGCCACTCTTCGTCACACCGTTGCGTCATGACAGGTCAGTGAAACTTTAGTCAGGCTGTATTTTTATTATGCTCCTTAAAGACATGTCCATTTCGTAAACAAATTTATTTCTCTTAACAACAATTTATCCGGACAGAGGAGCCCAAAGCAATACAACATACAGAATTACAAATTCACAACAATGAGACCATCATAAAATCTATTCTAATAGTTCTTGCTGAAGGCGGTTAGGCCGTCTTGCTGTCGGAATTGTCCTCAACAACGAGGAACAGCTTTTGAGTAATGATGGTGATACTGTCTATAAGAAAAAAATAAGTAAATGACATCATCTCACAATACTCACTGGTGAGCGTCTCAAAGAACTTCGGCTTCTTCTCCCAGGCGACGAAGATAGCGTAGACGGGTAATCCTGTGCACATAATGGCGAGTCCAATTGCTGAACATAAATACTGTAATAACGTAATGTGTTATCGTATCTTACCAGTCTCCTGAGGATCCCCAATGAAGGGCATGATAACGAGAGCGATGCATCCAATAAAGAAGACGATAGGGAAGATCAGGTTGACCTGAATTGAATTGAATAACTTTTGTCAACTACGGACTTATTAGCGTTACCTTGATGGGTCGATCGGCATCGGGCATACTGTAGCGGAAATAGAAAAGGGCAGCAATTGCGCCAGCAATAGCCAACCAGTAGCTGATCTGGATGTAGTTAATAAGGGAGAAGACATTACCGCTGAGAGCGAGGTAGCCCAGAGAAAGAAGTCCCTGAAGAGGTGTGCTTAAGAATGATGAATGCAAATTGTGCTCTTACCGTAGTAACTACAGCTGGAATGGGAGTGCGGGTAGATTTGTTGATCATTGTAAGAACCATGGGCATGTGTCCTTCACGAGCTCCAACGTAGAAGAGGCGCGAAGAGGTGAAGATGACTCCGTTGGCCGATCCGATGGTCGAGCAAGCGACGGCGATGGGCATGGTGAAAGCCAAGGGTCCGTACATCCTGTTGGCGAATTCCACGGCGACGGCGGGGCTGTTAAGCATCTCGTCGGGACTCATAACCGTGTAAAGAGCACAGTTAACGAGGACGTAGATGACGGTGCACGTGGTGCAGGAGATCGCGATAGAGAGCGGAAGGTTTCTAAAATATTTTTATATTTAAAACAAAACCGAATTACTCGTACCTCTTAGGATTTTGGAGTTCCTCAACGATGAAGTTAAGATAGTTCCATCCTTGGTAAGCAAATAGTCCAGAATAGAACGCCAAAGATGCTGTTCCAAAGTCCTTGCTGGTGTTCTCGAAAATATTTTCGAACGACTCGGTGTATTTCGGGTCATCTGAACGATTAGAGTTGCAATGTGTGAACGTTGCTAAAAATACCTCGGAAGAAAAAATTGTAGAAACCAGTAAAGATGATGGCAACCAGGGCGAGAACCTTCGCTACCATGAAGAAATCCTGAACCGCCGTTGCAGCCCGCACTGACATACAGTTCACAGCAGTAAGAAGAACTGAAAAGTAGCATTTTATATTGTATTACAAAATGCAAAAAAGACTTACTGATTAGAGCGGCAGCTAACAGTTGTGGAAGCATGTTTGGCGGTTCGCACTCAGGATAGAACGGCCGCAACATGTAAATGGCGAACGTCAAGGCGACAATGGTGCATGTGCACGGACGAACGACGATGGCTTCGATCCAGAGACGAAGAAAGGCAAGGAGAGGCCCGAACGCTTCCATGATATAAGCGTAGTCACCGCCAGACTTGTGGATGAGGGTTCCCAGCTCAGCATAGCAGTACGCACCAATGGCCGTGAACATTCCCGAAGTAACCCATACGATCAAAGACAGTCCGACACTTCCGGCTTCTAAACAATATTTTAGGTTACATGTGACGATCATTAAATAATTACTTACTTTCCTGGACTCCCGTTGGTGAAACAAAGATTCCGGAACCAATGATACATCCGACAATGATGGATACCCCGTTGAAGAGCGTAAGCGACTTCGCGAGACCCTTATCTTCACCGCCTTCCTGTTCACCTTCATGGAGAGGCTTCTTCTCGACGATATCGTTTTTACCCATGATGGATAAATACTCCTGAAAACGAATCGATTATGCTCAATACGATTAATTAATTGTCTGATATCTGACCGACACTACGAACGCATCAACGACGCTCGCGCTTGACTGGTAACCTTCGGCTCTCAAAACAGTTTAGAAGACCTAGATAGCGCCGAGCAAAACGAGCATATTGATGCAAAGTCCGTTGGCGACTTTTGGAACAGACACCAGGTGTCACTAGCCACTTAAATCGCATTGCTGTGATATGACACAGTTTCTACATTCATTCGCTAATGCAGCGCGGAGGCAAATGTCGAAAATGAGGCGGACAGACAGAACAAAACATAAATAAAGAAGAAATCAGACAGTACGCGGGAAAAGAAACAAATGAGCTCGCGCGGCACACCGTCCGCGGAACCATTAGAGGCGCGGCACAGCCGGCGGTAATCTATCTGCCACGGCTCCTCTTCCTTCTAGCTTATGCCTGTCTGCCACTCTCTCCCCCGCGACCAAGTCGCCGCAGCGAGTGAACCTCTTATAACCTTTTGCTGCTCGGAGATCAATAAGACCAAGCGGAGTTGGCCCTTCGCAGCGCGCCGACTGTTTTGCCATAGGAAGAAAGAGATTAACGGAATAATTGCTCATATATCGCACGTTCGCCACTTGTTTGTGTGAAAGCGCAATTAACAGAAGGTTGCGAGACACCGCCGATTCACCACACGCGAAGTATGGAGGAGCCAACTGTGAACGGTATGCGCGAGAAGAGGACGTCGGACAAACTGCTAATACCGCTGACAAATACAGTTCTTTTGAATACGCTGCGAGCTTCCAGTTGCAGCTGGGTTCATAATGTTCGCGGCATACATTCGCTTGCGACTAGCTTCCCGACAAGAGTCCAGTACAACGAGTGCTCCTAAATAGCCAAGACGGTTGAACAGTTGTCGCTGATATCTCATGACTACCCTTCGCGCATCTTTACATTTGCTGCGCTGCACGTAAAAGGTTTTTGGGCCCACGGAACGTCACCATTGGCACGCATTAACCTCCGGTTTGTTCGCTTTAAAACTCCTTAATCCGCAACGTAAAACACTATTAGTCTTAGCAAATCGCAGAGGCGTATGGGCACTCTCAACCAGGGATTTGGAAACAAAACGACGGGAGGCGGGCAGGACCAATAGCATCAACCTTTAGAGGACATCTCACAGGCAATGCATTGGCACGGAATGAAACGATTGAGGAGGGAGCGCCCTTGCCCGGTGCAAGCTGACGAAATGCTGATGCTGTTGCGCATTCATC
This sequence comes from Steinernema khuongi, assembly GCA_016648015.1. Lineage (NCBI taxonomy): Eukaryota > Metazoa > Nematoda > Chromadorea > Rhabditida > Steinernematidae > Steinernema > Steinernema khuongi. The sequence continues at coordinate 141,825 of JADLIF010003331.1, forward strand.
GCTTTGCGATTTACGATTCCGTGTTCCGGCGCACAGTAGTCAACAAAAGGGCAAAGCTTGGCTTGCAGACAGGAAGAAATAAAAACTGCCGCCGTTCTGATCGTTCGCAAGATAGTCGAATACCGTCTACCGGCCGGCGCGGCTGGCTCCCATCACAGACGAAGCGAAAGTTGCGAGTGAGAATAACGTTGGCACGACTGTGTACACGCCGTCCCCGTCTGAATAATCTTTGCACTAAATTTGCACCCAACAACGGTCGCAGTCGCTCGTCGAACCCAACGAAAGGTGAGAAGTATGAACACGTGCCCAATAACAGACGTCTACTCCGGCAGACTGCCAACATCAAATACTACGAACATATGATTCTGTCGGGCACAAGTGACTTTACAAGCCTTGACCTGGGTGCGAAAGCCATATGGCGCACACTGTGGGAACGGGCAACTTAAAATGATACCAACGGCTGAGAGAGCGTCTGGGGCCAGTGGTGCTGTTATCACCTGTTACGCTGCAGTCACCGATGACCTACGTTCTTTGCCCTTTAAGGCCCATACATACTCCCGGCTCAATTCGATCTAGCCGAACAAAATTACTGATCTGACTGAGCCGGGATCAGTAATTTGTTCGGCTGGATCGAATTGAGCCGGGAGTGTGTATGGGCCTTTAGAGCAGGAGGGACGGATGCAGAGTGCCAAACGGTGGGATCGTTAGTGAAGGATCGCACCATTTAAAAACATTGAGTACAACGATATTATCGAGCCCAAAGCTGAAAAACTTTCATAACGCCGGAGCGGGAAGAAAGGCTGACGCGAGCGCTATGTTTTGTCCACTATCATGGCGCCAAAAACTTCAAAGTACGAGTGGTACCTATGGGTGCAAAGAGACTGAACATCACTGATCAGTCCATTTCCTCCTCTAATTAGAAGAATGGAACGATGAAAATTTCTTCAAATTATACGTGCACGACGCATTTTTGCACAGGAAAGGTGGGCGACACGCTGTCAGGAGAGGCTTCCTGCAGTCGAATGTTTATTGTAAACGGCCATCCCATTTGTCAGAGCATTCCGAATTCAGAAAGATTCATTTCCGAATCTATTCCACCACAGGACACTAACAATAAGAGTCTCTTGGACACAGATCACAGTTTGTCATATGGCGGCGGTCTCTTGAGGGAGTCTGTTGGTAGTGGAATTGTTGGTAGAATTCATACAACTGCACTAACCGCCATAGATCTGCTGTTTCGCGTCGAAACTCGGAAAAGCGCAAATGTAAATGAATATGTTTTATTATTAAGAATTTATTTAGGCAATATTCCGCTGGTAATTCAAAGGCACATGGAAATTATAATAAAATTTTCAAATTCATTGTATATGGGCATTTAAAAATTGATTAACAAACTTAAAGAATGATCATATGTTGATACTCGTCTTTTGAAAGATTCACTGAGGCGGCCTGTAGGATTCCTTGATGAGGTTGTTGATGTGCTCAACGGTCTTAGTGGAGTTCTTGCCCTGTACGATGGTATCGTGATCACCCGGCACGACAATGACGTTGCAGTCGTCGGACACCTGGGCGATACCGTAGTCCTTGCCGACGTCCTCTTCTCGGGCAGCTCCCTGTTCGGCGCGGATAAGAGAGATAGTTCCCTTGAACTTGCGTTGAGGCTTGTACCTAAAGAACAAAATGAAAATAGTGCATTACTAGGGAGAACGTACTTGTCAGCCATGAGGAACTTGGCGCGCATAGCTTCGCAAGCGAAAGCTACTGTATCGGGAGACTTGAACAGGCCGGTGGTCATAACCTGCTCGACGACCTTGTTGACGCGAGCCTTAAAGCCGGACTGCTGCATGAGCTCCATGCGGAACTTTCTGTAGTCGACGTTCGAGAAACGAAGAGTCATGGCACACATGATCTCCGATTCAAAGAGAGGGTTGTTGACAAGAGAGTCTCCCGTGACTCCGAACGCCATTCGGTAAACGTTTCTGTAGGTCTGCATGTACAGGTGAGATCCATCAAGGAGAATCAGGCGCTCGACGGCATCGGGCCCGAGAGATTCTTGGAGCATGGTAGCCATTTCAAATCCAATGCAGGCACCGTACGAGTACCCGACGAGTCTGTAAGGAGGCTGCGGCTGAATCTTCTTCATTTGCTGAAATAGAGCTGATCAGTCAGTGGCATTCTTGAGCACAATCTTACCGCAATGTAGCAGGCGGCAACCTTGGAGATGTTGTCCTGAGGGACGTCCTTAGTCGACTGGAAGCAATAGGCCGGGAATTGGACCTTGCTCATCACCCTGTTCAACGGGGTGGCAATTCCCTCAATGGGATGGACGAAGAACGTCACAGGACCTTCTTCGATCTTGTTGCATTTGACGACGATATCCTGAGGGTCAAGATCGTTAACGTCGACGCGCATCTTGAACAGCTGGTTCATCTGTTGCTCGAGAGCCATAGCAGTGCTGTTCTCGGCGTCGCGCTCTCCCTCCTTCTTCATGTCCAGCTCGTTGGACTGGAGCGCAGTGCTACCAGTTCCACCGTTTTCCGCAAGCTGCTGGAGACCGTTGAGGGTGAGCTGAAAAAAGCAATAAATATGACAGAGTATTACCGCAGTTGACTTACGGTGCGGATGTCCTTCATAGAGAGAACAATGTCGTAGTCGCGTTCGAGGGCCTGCTTGATTTCAACACCCATGAGCGAGTCAAGACCGAGATCTCCGAGGTTAGCGTCGGGATTGAGCTGAGACACGTCGTTGACACCGAGAATGTGAGCGATGGTCTGCAGAAGGTTACCACCAGTGTTGGTCTTCTTGGTTCCGAGGTCAGCCTTGATGTAGCTCGAAACGATGGGATGATTCCAAGAGAGGAAGAGATCAAGAGTAGCCAAGCAGCTGGGCATACGCTGAGGTAGAGTGCCACCGACAACAGTGTTGTTGTCACCCATGTTCTCCAGAATGACACCAACGTCGCCGATAGCGCCCCACTGGATGGCGATTCCAGGGTATCCATCCTCGCGACGGTGTTCGATCATGCGTTCCATGGTGGAGTTAGACCATCCGTAGTTGGTCTGGCCGGCGTTACCACGTCCAGAGGTGATCGACGAGAAGACGACGAACCAGCGGAGGTGCTCGTCGCACATGTCACGGGTGGCGTAGTCGAGGTTGATCGTTCCGTAGTACTTGGCTTCGGCTGCATCCTTGAAGTTCTGGACGTTCTGGTTCTCGAAGAGACAATCGCGAAGGACCATGGCCAGGTGGAAGACACCACCGACGGGTCCCATTTCCTTGCAGGTGCGAATGAGTTCAGCGGCGTCACTGCGCTTGGAGATGTTCAAAGTGGAAACCAAGACAGAGACTCCGGTACGGCGCCAGAAGTGAACGCAGCGAGCTTGGTATCCAGTGCGAATTCCAGTACGACTTGTCAGCACAATTCTGAAATAAGTCGGTTTAATCCATACGCGCTATGTATATGCTTACTTTCTGGCTCCGCGGTTGATGAGGAACTGAGCCAGTTCAAGACCGAAACCACCGAGACCTCCGGTGATCAGGTAGACATGCTGAGGGTGGCAAAGAGTGCGGCGGACGGCGCGGACCTTCATGACAGAAGGAGGGCAGACGCGCTCTGCTTCTTCTTCACGCACCTGGATGAGCACCTTTCCTTTGTGAAGACCCTTCGACATGAAGCGGAAGCCTTCTTCGGCCTTGTCGCTGCCGAACACGTGGGCGTTCAGGGGCTGCACAACGCCGTTTTTGATTCCTTCCTGGAAGAGACGCGAAATCTCGACCCAGTCGTCCTTGTTTCCGATGGAAGCGTCCATGACGGCGTCAAGAAGGATTCCGTGGAACGTAACATTCTTGAGGAAGACGGCCATGCCAAGCTTCGAGTTCTGCGAAAGATCGACCTTTCCGATTTCCAAGAATCGACCGTGAGTCTTCAAGCAGCGCACAGAAGCCTGGAGCATCTGGTTAGCGAGTGAGTTGAGCACGACGTCGACACCGCGTCCCTTGGTCGCATGGCGGATGTGGACTTCGAAGTCGACATTGCGAGAGTTGGCGAAATTCTTCTCGGTGAGCTGAGGGAAGCGCTTCTTGAGGAAGTTGCGCTTCTCCTCGCTACCCACGGTCGTGTACACCTCGCATCCCATGCTGAGGGCAATGGCGATGGCAGCTTGTCCGACAGCTCCGGAACCTCCGTGGATGAGGACGGACTCGCCGCGACGCAGGCGACCGCGCATGACGAGCGCGTAGTAAGCGGTAGTGTAGGCGACGGGAACGGTGGCTGCCTCCTCGAGTGACCATTGCTCCGGAACCGGCCAGGCGTACTCACGGTCGACAACGACGGTGGTGGCGAGGGCCTGCGCGGGGAGGATACCCATGATACGACTTCCGTCCTGGAGACGACCAGAGAATTCCATTCCGAGGAGACATTCGCGGTCGGCGAACTGTCCGGGAATAGCGTCAGGAGGCAGGCGTCCAGAAGCAAGCATGATGTCACGGAAGTTGATCGCCGAGTAGTAGACGGAGCAGAGTTCCTGAGTGGCTCTGCGGTTGGTGACGTCGTTGAAGTACTGGTTGGGAGACTCGATCCAAGTCAAGCTGCTCATATCGTTGCGGACAAGCGTGTTGATGAAGGCGTGCTCGGTCTCCGTGTAGCTGTGGATCTCGTCATCGCGAACGACCATGTGGCGGACAGAGCCCCATTCGCCGTCGCGGAAGTTGTTGGCGTGCAGGTCAAGTTCGATCATCTTCTGGACTTCAGGGTTGTCCAAGCCAATGACAGGTGAGCCCTCTCGAGCTTCCTTCTTGACACTGATGTCAATGAGAGTACGGAAGCGGTTAGCCTTCAGGTTCTCTTCGCTAAAATTCATGATAGAATAATTACTACCGCCTGTATCACACATGACTTACATGAAACAGAGAGACATTCCGAGGACTCCGTTGTTGCGAACCTTCGAGTTATGCAGCCAAATGGTCTTGCTGTCAGGCTCCTTGAGGCGCTGCTCGATGACATTCTGCAGGGGCTCGATCCAGGTGAACTCCTTGATGTCATCGACGTCGACGAACACAGGGTCGCGAGGCTCTTGAGGGACCTTGCGGATGATGTAGGTGGTGGTGAACATGCAAGGATCGCGCTAAAACAAAAACAGTATGAATATGTGTAAATGGATTTGGGCGCTTTACCTGGAAGTTGCAGACACGGAAGCCGTTGGAAGTGAACAGCTCTAGAAGTTGTTCGTGAGTGAAGTAGGTTCCGTAGGTGCGATCGGCGGGGCCTTCGAGCTTGGAGCCAAGAAGACCATCGATGATAACGGCAAGTTCGTAGTCCTGAGTGATCTCGTTGATGATCATGAATCCGTCTTCGCGAAGCAGCTCTGCGCATCGCTGCAGGTACTGCGAAGGATCGGCCTTCTTTCTGAGCATTTTGTCGATCAGCAAGTAGTCGTGGTTCTTCGCGTCGTTGGGCACGTTGAACTCGGGACCGTCGAAGTTGGTTTTGAATTTGCGGGCTCCCATCTGCTCGAGCGTGTTCTCGTCGAGCTGGTCAACGTTGGGTCCAACGCAGTTCCAGGAGATCTCGAGCAAGGGATGCGACGAGATGGACACAGTACAGTACTTCAGCTGCTCGGTGGACGACAACTCAACGCCGCAGAACTTGTTGTGGTGACCGGCGGAGTTTTCGATGCAGATGTCCTGCATAGTCTTCAGAATACGGTCGTTGCAGAGCGCGCATGACCAGAACTTGTCGTTGTCGAACGTCTTAATCACCTCGTTCATCTTTCTGGTGATGGCTTCTTCGGCTTCGGCGGCCGTCTGGGTGCTGAAGTCCATGGCGAACAGTTCATCGAGAGCGTGGATGATGGCGGTCTTCGTCTCGTGAAGGTATTTGTTGTACTCCTCCTCGCTGACATCGCCCTTCAGAGTAGTCAGCTTCTTCAGAGCGTCTTGGAGGAAGGCCCCGTTGGTGAACTTCGCCAAATGTCCGTTCTTTTCCCACAGGGAGAGACCATTCGCAACGACCGAACGAAGGACGTTACGGTAGGATTCAAGATCGTGGCAGACGCGTGGGAACTCGTTCAGGGCGCTGTTGTCGAAGTGCTTGACGAAGTGGAGCTTCTCGTAGTAGATCTGTCCGGCTTGCTGCATGCGACGAGAGACGGTGTGAGCGTTCAGGTCACAGCACTCAACACCTCCGGCGATGCAGCCGTTGGTGGTGACGTCGTTGCGGAGTTCAACCACTTGGATGCCGTCTAAAATAGATGAGGTAAAAAGATATGCAAACGGATTGACTTACCGCGCTCAACGACATGTTCAAGGTGCTTGACAGGGTCGATGCGAAGGTAGCGGACGC